>UXUI01007552.1:0-10362 GCA_900576705.1 Enterobius vermicularis | reverse complement strand
ACAACAATAAAGTCTATTCGTTCAGTTTAAATGCCGAACAGAAGCTAAAATTAATGAATAATAAAATTTCTAACCATGATGAAGGTTGATAAAAAGCCACAATTAAATGCGTTGAAGATAGTTGGATAGGATAAATTTTAGCGGTGGCAGTCAACTCCAAGTGTACTGGGAATGCAACGGCACTGATGAAGACAAGAGAGAGGATCTAAAGCAAATACTGAGGAGTTGAAAACTAGCTTGAACGCTGTCTTAAGTTTACTCTTTACAGCTACCAAAATGCGCACCTAAACTTTTCTACACTTATACACATTTGAGGACGCCCACAAATCTAAAGAAGAGATCATCATCATCTCAACCGCTGTCATTGCCATCGCAATCATTGTCATCATTTAAACCATACAACAGTTTTCAAGTATCCAGTACCCGCTCTTTGATTATTCTATTCTCTGCAAAAAAAGAAAGAACGAAAAATCCAATGTCATTATTTATCAATATTAATATTAATAATGTTATTAATGCTTATTCATTTATTTATTGACTTAGAATTACTGCTACCAGTATTACTCTTACTTATATCATAACTAAAGTTACTGGGATGAACGATTAAGCGTTAAAAACTTTAATTACCAATATTTTCTATCAAAATTTCGACTTTATCTCACAGTTGTTTTTGCGCCATTTAATGGAATCATTTGATGAAGTTGTCTGAAAATGGTACAATTAATTATGCAGTCAAAACCTTTATTCACCTAAATCGTTACTTCTTCTTTGTTATCAAATTTGTAGAACCATTTCGTTCTTTGAAAAAGTGAAGAATTGCGACGTGAAGAATAAGAGAAGAGAGAGAAGAATTTTTGTTGTACTTGGTGAAAATGATGTCTAAGGTTCAAAAGCACCATAACGATGGATCAACCCGATCGAAAAGCAAACACCTTTTCCCACCTCTTTCCTCTCTCTGCTCTACTTCTATCAGTTTTCTGCAAAGTATATGTTATACGCATATGTAAGCTGTTAGTTCAGCGAACTGTTATTGGAACAACCAACGACACTGTTTTACCCATCTGAAACTATCAACGCTGATATATAACAAAAAAGTGATGTCTAAAGTTACTTGAATTTTTTTTTTGAATTTTATGACAAACTTTTAAACGAAATTAAACTGTATCAAATAATACTTGTAATATTTAAGCTTTTTTTGGTATGATTTGTTTGCAAGCATACCTACATATAACTACAGCATTCTCTAAATTCCTAGCAGAAACTTTTCAACAGTCAGGATACAATGAGAAGAAATTTTCCTGAAGAGCAAAAATTGACACTTTTTTTGACTTAATTCTCAACAGTGTCTGAAGTTTAAACCAACACAAATCTTTAGTTAAAATAGTTTTTTGTTTAAAAAATTATTATACTGTCAAAACTCTAAATTTTTTAAACAGCGCTGGGATTGCTAAAACTTTGAGTTGATCTGAACAGTCTACACAATTCAGTTCTAAACTGTTAAAAGTCAATCAAATATTAGAAAACCAGAAAAATTTAAAGCCATTTAACGCTTACAGTTTAATCTACTTACTAGGCAAAAGTTATTCCTTTAATTGCTTTTCGATATTTCTTTCTGTATTTATACTGCTGTGTTTGCTGCTTTTGATGCCTCTTCTGCTGTTCTTGTTTTCGTTCCCAATGTGTTCATGGAAATTCAAAATGACTATCAGCAAATGGTTTTTAACATTACTGATTTACTAAACCAAAAACAGAACAAATTATCAGAAATCAAATTACCACATTTAATATATTTCTTAAATTATTTGTTGGAATATAATAACAGTTGCAGTTCAGAAGCTGTTCTGGCATAGTTCAATTCTTGTAGATTAGCAATAATTTGGTAACAAAAATTAGCTATACCTACGTACGTACACTTGTGCTTTTTCTGCCCTTCATATAAATACTCTAGCAACACAACTAACCAGTCTTCGTATTTTGATTGTTGTTGACAACAACACAGACAACCGCGACAAAGATGACGCAAAGAAAGAACGAACGAAAGAGAGCCCAACTACTAATAATTTGTTAAACTAACCCAGACTAAGCACTGCTGATTCAGAAAAATTCAATTATTCTATCATGACAGTCTAGTTTCATTATTATTGACACAAATAAAGTGCAACACCGAATAAGAATTTAGCATAGAAATTAAATTCATCCACTCTCTGCAAAAAAACTATAGTGTAAAATTCAAAAAAAAGTTAAAGTCAATAATTAATTTTACACATAAAATTCTGCTTGCTTAGTAAACTATAAATGCTATGCAAAAATCAAACTCCACTATTTCTTGAATATTCTAATAAACTACAATAAAGTTACTTTAAAAAATAATAATTGATCCAAAACTCAGTGTGCAATACTTTCTCTTTATAGAACATTGTAGAGTAGAGTAAGAAGACTTCTTACCTTTGACATTTCTGTAATCTTAGCTTGCTTAACTTTATCAAAACATATTTTAGATTACTAAATTATCTTGGCCTAAACACGTCTCTTTTACACAGTTACAAGGACTCATATTCTAATTTACCTTCAGCAGAACAATAAAATTTTAACTACATCGCCTTTGAACTTGTCAACCGTAGACTGTAACAACGAATAATCGCTAAATTAGACATCCAAATCCTGCCTAAATTTATAAGAAATGCTACACACGAAAGGTAAAATACCAGCAGTAAATCTGTGCTCGCAGTTGATCCTAAAACGTCGATGCAAATTATCAATCATGCAAATCTTCTCATCTGGTTTGAAGACGATCTTGAGTTAACAAAAAGTCAGCAAAAATAAAAATCTCAAAATCACTAAAAGAAAAAAAAAGCTCACTTTTTTCTACAAAAAAAATATAAAACTCAAAGTCATTAGCAATTGACGATAATAATAACAGAGTCATCTAATAAAAACAAAAGTGAAAGCAAAAATGAAGCGAAAATTTGCTGAACCAGATTCATAGCCTGACAATGAAAGCATAAAAAAAGTAACATTATATCAGAATCTTTGGTTAAAGTTAAATATAGACGAGAAACTGCACTTTGTTCATGATCCTCTGATACCTCTTAACCGCTTCGTAAAAGTTGAAAAAACTTTGTCGAGCAGTGTCGTTGTTCTCTTTTCATGACAACATCATTACCATCACCACCACCGCAACCACCTACTCAACAAACAAATACTGTTAATTGACGGCGTTTCACTGATACCAATATCTTAACGCAGCAAAAATAATTCTACACTTTTTTTATATTATAAATGTACCCGTGTTTTATGATACGTCTCAAGAAAAGAAATGCCTGAAACTTTATTGTTGAAATTACTAAAATTTGTTTCGAAAAAAATAGATTAATAGTTATAGTTGCTTTCGGCTACGCTACTTTTTAATTGGTCAGTTGCATCACAGCATTTGGAGAATTAATTCATTTTCACTTTTGGGTTGCGTTTAAAATTATCTTTATACATATTTTTCACCATTACATCGTCTCAAACAGTTTGGCTTATAATGTTCAAAAAAAAATTTTTAGTTGTTCCAATTAAAAACTGCGGTCTTCAGCCTTCCTCATCTGCTCAATTAGGACTTCATAAAAAAAAGAAAGCAAAGTTTCTTACTATATAGTTTCATGCACCAAATTATCACAATACATGACAACAATCGAAATTTTCAAACAGTTCAATCGTTTGATGCCCCGTAACTCATCAGTCGTACTCTAATACCTCTTTAAAGTTAAGCTTTCCTTTCTTAGCGTTACTTTGCCTAAAAGTTTGTAGACCTGGACCAAGTTTGGCCAGATACACATCGCAGCGGTCATTTGATAGGCACTTTATAAAACTGTATAAATAAGAATAAAGAATTGAAAAAGATGTGTCAAAGAAAAAAATTTAAAGAAAAAAAAATTAAATTTTTTTTGCCATCTTAGAATCAACTTTAAACATAGCAGTAAACAGTTGGTTTTGTTTATTCGATTCGTGATCAGCCACCTTTTAAGCATCATAAAATGACGATTCGAAGTTTTGAAGGAAGCAAACAGCACCGTTGGATTGACAGATGTCAGCGGCACAGCTGAATTCGGCTCGGCCCCTGTCGCTGGTGACCGGTGGATCAGTGTCCTTTCCTCAGATCGTTGTCCAAGTACCAAACAGGGTCAACGTTGACCGCACAACGAATAGCAGTCATCATTTGGGGAGAAGTTTATATCGTCCATCTAACTTCAATTCAGTTCATATTCATTCAGCTATCAGAAAGAACCCCAGAATTCACTGTTCTTTTTTGCTGCTCATCAAGAGATGGAAAACCGAGTAATTTCTCATGCTTCAATACAATTCCGAAAAGATCAACAGCAAAATAACTTTGCTCAAGGGTAGGTGATTGCGTTTATTCTGAACCACAAACGAATCTAGATTATTGAACAGTTCTTCATCACCGTCTTTTTTGCATCCTGCCTTTTTATCCGTTCTTCTGCAAACCGGTGGCTAATTTTGACAGCTTATTGGGGTGTGTCGTTTCCGACTTGTAGTTTGCTCAAACACTCTTCCACCTCTTTCCCACCCACCAGTCGTTCATTTGGAAATGGGTTACTTCATCATCAGCCTTTTGTTAAAAAAGTTCTTTAAAGTCATTTTAGTAACCAACTATTCCCAAAAGGCATCTTTTTAAGTGTTTAAACCTTATACAACTGCTCTGTACTATCATTTATTATACTGTCGTGTTAACTGCAGAAATTGCTCCAGCAGTTATTTGGCGAACATTTTTTCCTGAAAAATCCTGTCATCGGTTACGAAGACTACTAGTTTTCTTTACCTTATCTCACCTCTAATTTAGCCGGCTAAACAAATTGTTCATCTTCAAAACTTTTTTGCTTGTAAAAGTTTTGTTATGAACAGCAAAAGTACGATTTTCTAAATTTTGTTATCTAAATTTTTTGAACCTTTCACCTACAAGCATCAATATGTAATTTTATTACCGCTCAACTGCTAACCAACCCGTTAGCGAAATCCTTTGCTGTGATGTCTGTAAATTCCAGTTCAACTGTAAATACAAAAAGCTACGGGACTATACGAAATGTAAACAGCAATCGCAAATCTGTTTCTCTAGCCATTTTTTCGCTCTATTACTATCAAAATTTTGCTCTTGAAGAAGTAATATCTGGCGCTTGCAGAGGTCTCAACTAAAATAATCTTTAAGTAGTTGCCCAAAGTACCATGCAAAAAAAAAGGTCAGATTACCTCGGTTTAAAATTAGGAAATTATCTTCGACAAGAAATAAAACAGGCCAATCGTAATAAACCATCTTCTCTCTTTTGATTGTTCATTGCCAGCTATAATGAAGAACCCCACTTTTAAATATGTTTTGAGCCAAATATCAGGTTTTAAGCAGTCCTTTTTGCCTTTTTATCAACAGCAAAAAGTTATTTTGATTTTTGCATTGTAAAATCAATTTTTTTTTTTAAAGAAAACTGTTCAGTTGGGCAAGAAATGCACCGTTTCGGATGCCTGACCGCTCAATTCCGGTGCAGAGGAACAGCCGTGAAGAAGCAGAGAATGATACCATGCAACGAGATCAAAGCAGAAAGTTCCCTTCCCCACAGCACCAGAGTTACTCGGTTGAGGGACACCATAACGTTGTTCAGCTACAGTATAATCAAAAGCATCCAAATATGCGGCAGCTTGCACGTCAAGAATTTCAACTTGAACCAGACGGGCATGATCAAGCACAGTCGGCTGAAACAAACACTAAAAACTTGAGCGACAGCCCTACACTGGATTACACTGGACATGAGTATTCAGATCAAAAATATAGCCCCGCAAACTACGCTGAATACGTCAAAGAGGATTACACTTTCAATAATCAAAATGTGTACAACGCCGCTAACTTTGATGACAGAAAAGAATTTGGAAGAAATCACTCGGCTGTAATACGAGTTGGAGATCCAAGCGACGTCGAAAGTGCTGACGAAAATTATCAACAAAATACTGCAAAAACTGAGAATAAAAGATGCGTAACCACTAAACAACCGAAAAGGAAAACGGCCGAAGAGGAACAACGAAAGGTTGTCAATGCAAAATACGCTCATACAAATGGGCAACTGTATAAAAATCATACTTTGGCTGTACCAACTCGTTACGATTCTTCCGTCACCTGTAACGCAAATGTTAATCATATACAGCTGTCGTCATATAAAAATGTAAACACATTACCAATCAACAGTAGCCAAAAACAGATTCAAAAGATTTCTCGAGAATCTACGAAAGAATCATCAGAACAGAAAGAATACGTTAACAGAAACACAGTTTTTACCGACGAATTTACAGACGAACAGCAGAAGGGACTTATCAGAATAGATGCAGCCAGTGCAGAAAATACTCTGCGAATTAACAAACGATCTAATAACAGTGAGGATATAACCTTTACAAATACAAAATCACAAGCTCAGCGAAATATTCAACTGCAAAATGCTCCTGAAGTTAGTAAAGTGCTTCTGCTGATTAAATACCAGCAAAAGTTTTTACACCTTTTCATCCTCATTTACTTTGGTAAGCAACTGAATGAAAACAAACCTGCTGCTATTCCTTTTTTTCTGTTGTGTAAAATAGTTTTTGTAGGTTATACAACAATCGCCACAGTATAATAGCCATCACAAACAGATGTTTGGTAACGTGAAAAATCAACAGCGTTCCGTAACAGCTATACAAACGCAAATAACAACAAATCCGTTTGCAAAAAAAAAGTGTGAAAAGGATGAACGTGAAGGTCAAGTTGCTGAAGATAACCGCGCAGGATCAGTACAGAGTGCAGTGGCCAAATTTAATAGTAAGGTACAACAAAGCTGGGGTTCTCAGGTGTCGTACGTGAAGAAAGAGGTTGACTGTTTAAAGCTTTATTTTTTCTGGAAAACCAACTTTTTTCATACTAATTCAATAATTTGTCGTTTAAACTTTAGAAGTTTCAAAATTTAAATGCTGAAGAAATGAAGCAAAAAGAATCGAAATGTGGTGATGTTCAAAGCACTAAGGAGGAAGAAGTGAGAACACTGTTGCTACAAAAAAATCATGACGATTGTTACGAAGGTGTGCAGGAACCCATAGAATACCAACAAAAACAGCGTGGAGACACCATTCAGCAGAACCCTGCGGCTGTAAAAAGAACTGGTATCGCCACTTTTTTCTTTACTAAATACCTCAATAACAACGTTTGCTTTTGCTCTTCAAAATTAAGTCTCCCATTAAATTACACCCTTCTTTTCTAGGTTAACAGAGAACAATAAAAATACATAGATCCACTCCTCATAATTAGTCATTACTGAACTGCAAGAAATATCATCTTTTTTACATTTCCTGAAAGCATAAAAACAGTGATTCAGACAATAAATTCAACTACTTAAAACTTAAGATGTAACTTGAACTCCTTTTACGATTTATTGTAACTAGATTACTTTAAAGGAAGTAAGGCTCCTTCAGTGACAAATACGATAAATTCTGACTTTGATATGACACCAAATGGCGTAACTACGGCAAGTGTTGAATGCAGTAAGGTGCAAGTGATTCATTCTAAAATTTCCCCTGTGTCAACAGATTCCGCGCTTTCAAGTGATGACGCATTCCCAAATCCACCAAATTCAGTAAACGGTGTCTCGCTTCATCTGAAGGACAATAATAAAAAAAATTTTGATGCTGAAGCTCAACTTCTACTTTGCTATATTAAAAGCCATCGTTCCGTGTTAAATTATCTGGGTATTGGGCTAGCAGACTCATTGTGGATAAAAGTTGACGAGATGCCGAATTACAAAGTGGAACTTAGAATTGTTGACGAGAACAAAGAAAAGATGAAGGATACAGTACGTGAAAAAATCTTACACAGGAAGAGTTCTAATTCTAAAAGTCCAAAACAGAGGCCGACCAAAAAAGCTAAAGAAATTTCAAAAGTAAAAATACAGACAGCTACCCCACAGGAACCAAGCTTGACAGCTAACAATGTTCTTATAAAAGCGCCAAGAAAAATGCAGTATCGACAGCCACGTGACGATTCTAGTGACGAAGAACATGTAAGGGCAGCAGAAGAAGAACCTCGCGGCACACTTAACTGTGTTTCAGAAGACGATCAACAAATTATTCAAGATTTTGAAGACGTCAGCAAGCAGGTAATTGTAACCTTGTCTTTCTCGCCCTTTCATTCCCTCTCAGCCTATATAAAGGCAATTATAAAAGGTGAAAATTTTTGTTTGAAAGCACAAATATTCTGTTACACTTTTTAAACAGAACTTAACATTTATCTAGCAAATCCGTAAGTGTCAAAGGTATGATAGCCAGTTTCAGATGAATTCATCACGACCAACATCGAATTCGACAATTTCGAACGAACCAAGGCGACAGTCCGCTGAATGCGACGACGATTTTATAGAAGATAAGACTGAAAATGACTTCGACGATATGTGCGAGGAAGAAATGCAAAAAAATAAAGAACCAACACTTGTACCCCGAGACCTCGAGAAGAGGTATACAACACAGCCTTTAGATTACGATGAAGGTATTAAAAGCGAGTCAAGGTGGACATTTTTAAAAAAGTAAAAAAACATTTTGCCAGCTTCCCTACCCGTCCCTATCCTCTCTTTTCCATTCTTTCATCTGACAGAAGAAGTAATATTTCTGTAAATCTTCCATAACTTTTCTTCAACAAAAATTTTAGTGTGGCCGTTTCTGCGAAAGTATTTGACAACCCATATCACTGTCATTCCATTGGAAAAACAAGGAAAAGTGTTAAAATTAAGACAGAAGGAATTCATTTTGGGAAATTTAAGAACTGAAAAAAGTCTTTAAAAGTGTAACTTTTGCTTGAAAAATTGTTGATACCTCTCCAATATTTTCTTTTTTGGCCTATCGGGTATTAAAGATTCGCAAACTGCTGAAACAAAGCTGTGATACTAAACGTCGACCAGGAATTCGAGCAAAACGAGTTGTTAGGCATGTATGACTGCCTCTGAAACTATACTTTGCTAGGTGTAAGAAGAATGCTCAATTTTAAAATTCTCCTGAAGTTTTTTGAAACAGTAACGTGGAGCAATGCATCAAGCTTTTTCACATGAATAAAAACTATAAACTTCCTTTACAATAAGAAGAAGCTTGTCCTATACGCAAAATTTCTTGACTTTCCTCTCGGGTCTTCCACCTGTTTTTCAAGACTTACCACAGCACCTATTCTTTGAAATTACCAAAATAAAATTTGTCATTGACAGAACGTCGAAGTTTTAGGAGTGGGCGATTTATGAAAAAGTCTGCTGCGGCACTAATCGCACGTAAACAGACTAGTGCTGTAAATTCACCAGCTCCTGTACAGAAAGGGGTTCATAAGCGATCTTTGACTACCGATCCACAGCGCAGTCTCACGGTTAGTAATGCAAACGACGTTTTACGCTAGCTAACACCAGGATAGCCCAAATTACATACAAAAAACAATTTGAAATTATTGTATAATGATAAAATTTGTCTTCTTCAGTTTTATCGACTTAACAAGTGCAAACAACATCCACAGTGGAATTTAACAAAAATTTTTCTTTTTAGAGGGAACAAAAAACTGAATCACGTATAGCAGCAGAAATACGGAACCTGAAAGAACGTGAAGAGGAACTCCGTAGAAGTCGTTCGGAACTGGGACTTCCATCCTTGGAAGATATTGTTGATACGTGGAAGTTAGTTTTAAAGTTTTTTCACAGAGAAATAGCCCTTTTATGTTTTCTACATTGTCAGTTACAAGACAAAGATTCTCTATTACTTTTAGAATTAGTTTCCCAATAAACGAATAAATAAATAAATTTCTCCTCGAAAAGTATAAAGTTTTGAGTATTAATAGATCAAAATATTAATATTTTTGACTTCCTAGAATTTGCTGCCAAAAAATTGCTACTTTAAAGTCAAGTAATTTTTTGACAATTTAAGACGAATCTTGAGCCTGAAATATTTGCAAAATAACAATTTTTAACGGAATGAGTAAGCGTTCTTAACTGTTATCTTTAAAATCGTCGTCTGTAATTTGCTGTCCTGTGCTAGACCTCCGTTAACGTTTTAAAATTTGTTCTACATTTTATTAGAACAATCAGTTACAATAGGTGCGGTACGCAGGTCGAGAAAGCACAACTCAGTGAATTACCACCATTGAGAAGTGCACGGTCTTACGACCATCTTCATGCTGCATTAGCAGACGAATCACGGTGCAACACAGAGCCGAGGGTTTCAAAAAGCGAATCTTTTCACCATCTACAGGTACCGTAAACTTACTCACCAGTTAAAAGACATACATTGCACGTTTAACCCCTGCAAAAATACTCAAGAATGTATTATGCATTGAGT
>UXUI01007551.1:13797-32131 GCA_900576705.1 Enterobius vermicularis | reverse complement strand
ACCTCTTAAGCAACGGATTTTGAAGGAAGTTTCTTACACTGCAAAAAAAAATATTTTTCAAGGGGAAGGTAAGATCTTTTAAGAAGACAATTTTTGCTTATCGCTGTCGTGGAGCAAAACGTCTGCACTCTTTTACTGTCACGGAGCTTCTAAATTTACCCTAACTTGTCACCGCTCCGGTATTGATTTATCAACATCATACCTCCACATTTCTCAAAGTGTTATTATTCGGCCAAGAAGGCATGTTTTAATGTAAATTCGAAAGCGCATATACCGTCGTAAACTAGGATGAAACAAATTATCCAAATTTGAATTTCTTAGCGTGTTGGTGATAAATGCCCACTAAAGTTCCTTTTTTTAGATATCGGCAAGTGATTTAAATCAAAAACTGTTTTGGCCAAACGCAATCAGCATTTGTGAGACCAATTTTAGATACGAGTCATAAGAAACTTTTAGATTAAGAGCAGTGAAGGTGTAAATATTGTTACAGTAGCGGAACAGCTTTCAGAACAACAAGGAGCAGCTCCGAAAGAGAAGAAATCTCGTTGTTAGACTGTTACAAAATGTAGACAATTCTTTGAAGCATGAGCCGATAGGAAGGTGTCATTGTGAAACACTGGAAGAATCAAAGTGGAACTTAGCATTGGACCGCCAAGAAGAAGTAAATAAACAGGATTAAAACGATCACACAGATCAAGAAAAGCCAAGAACTTTAAACAAAAAAGGAAGGTAGGTTCACGGAAAAATGCATGTTTAGGGTGGTTCGTTTTCAGTGCACATTCGTGAACTTGCCATAGTGTACCGCGTACCATCTCAGTAGCGTACCAAATTTACCTCTTTCTCTTTCCACGTTTTGGCATTTATTAATTGTAATGGAAAATCAGTTTCGTTAAAGCGTTGTGACTTTCTCTCAAACACTGCTGACTGTCGAATATTGCAAAGTGGCCACTTTGTTCATTTTACTTTAAGAAACTTGACACCAGGAACAGAGCAGTCAGTACAAGGTGGGGTGTAAATAGCAACTTGAGGATGGATACAAAATAGGTGTGTACAAGAAGCAATGTACACTTCATCTCTCAAGTAATGCGGAGGATAACCGTAAAAACTTTAGCATAGTAAATTATCGACTGGACTTCTAAAAATTTTTATTTATCAATTGTCTTATTTTCTCAGCTTAATCATCCGTCATTGACACTTCACTTTTCCCTTTTTAATGACCAGCCTTTCGCTTCTCTTCAAAGAGTTCAATAATATTGGTATGGGCCTTCTTTCTTGCAATATCCAGTGGTGTCTCCTAAAAAAAAATGTTCAAAAATCTCTTCTTCTATAGTACTGGAGAATGATAAACTCAAAACTGTAGTCAGCGTCAAAAATAACCAAAGTACAGGTGGTTTTGTTGCGCTAGTAAGCAACATGAAAGTAAACGCGCGCTGGTTATAATGCTAAAAACGCTTTTTAAAAGAGCTGATTGAAATTTTGGTAGTCGTGACGAAGTTTTTTTGTACATCTGTCAGTCTTTTATCTGCATATGACAAAGTTTAAATGCTGCAGGGGTCTAGAAAAGTGCATACTAGTGAGCTACAGTGCAAGCGTATTTCAAATGCTTAAAGACGTAAAGGGCAGAATGGTTCAAGGTGTAATGTAACACCACGGGTGCATGAAAACCTTCCTGATGTGCTTATTATACTGCATTTTAAGTCTGTCAAGGTAAATTGCGACAGTAAAAGAAAATAGCATAGAAGTCTACGTAAATTAAAAAACAAAACCATACCCCCTTACTATTTTTTGCATCAACGTTTGCACCGGCCTCGACTAGATACTTTACCACATCGAAGTAACCGTTGAAAGCTGCCCAGTGTAATGCTGTCATCTGAAGAGGAAAAGTCTTTTACAACTGGTAATTCTCGAAGCGTTGGATTATGAATTTAGCAGAGGGCCTGGTGGCGCCAATTTACTTGATGTTTCAAAGTCAGCTTGTCTACAGTGTTCTTTTTTTTTTTTTTATGGAAAGCACAAAGAACTGGCTTCATTCTTCTTCACTGTATTGTTTACGTAAGGCGAGAGAAAACAGAAGTTAGGAAAGTGGCTGATGTCGAGCACTCATTCAGAGAAGTCAACCCCGACACCACTTCCTAAGCAAATTCTGATTTTACAAGGGTTAATTCTTCCTACTGTTTTTGTAAGTACTGCAGCACGCTAACCTCTCGCTCTTTCATCCAGAAGGATATCAGCGCTTGAAAAGTTTTTGCACCACTCAGAAAAAGAGCAGAAGTAAGCTGCATTCAGTTCCTAATTTTTGATGAACTACTTCCTCACGTATTGGTTAAATTACTACAACTACACCGTATACGTATGGCTGTATATATCAGAGCTACAATCTTAGTCATTAAGTTCAACGCAGCATAAGTCTCCGCATCATACATTGCTGAAATATGTATTTGTTTTGCATATGACTTTATTTCGGGAAGAATGTGGTTCTACTTCTGATCGTCTTTTTTTACTGTTTTTAAGAGGATTCCCTCATCTCTTTCACCCAAAGGTTTCTGCAAAACACTTGCAGAAAATTGATTGCTAATTGGGATACAACACTGAAGGATTCGAGGTCTAAATAAGAAGCTTAGGGTAGAAATAAGTAAAAGACAATAAACCTTTTTTAAGCTTTTCTTTTTTTGATTCGGTTTCTCTATGTCTTCTAGCATGAAACTGGTTCCTCTACCCAAAAATTTAGGGAATTAAGTAAAAAAAAGTTAATTTTTGGAATGTTTAACGGCGTTCTACTTTGTGGCTAAATTGAGAAGGCAACATAATCGTCATCTCATTTCCAAATTGTTAGGCGATGACAGAGACGTGTGGAGTTCAGGCTCGCTTTATTAAATAAATGCTGAGTTGTTTCGAGGCACTTATTGGATCTAGTCTTCTAATCTGCTCTTTTCTTCATTCTTATTCTAATTCTAAAATAATTCCATTTCTAAAGCCGCAGAAGTGTGCCTATTAGAGAATGCATAAAAGTCAAGAATTTTTGTATTGTGGAAATGACGTAAATTTCAGGTGACTGAGAAGCTGTTTTTGTTAACAGCGAAGTAAACGGAGATTCTAAGGTCTTTCAGGTTGAAGAAATGAAGCAAAAGTTCATTTTCGAATACAGTGACCCTATTGCTGCTCATAAGATCTCTGCAGTTTACGGATTCCATTAAGCGACGACAGTGGAAGTGGTGGAGAACATTAAATAAATTATTTTAAACAATTATCTTCTACCAATTTTCACTCAGTGTTATTATAAAACAAAAATTGACTTAAAAAAACCTGGGAAAAGTGTTTGGATACTGTTCAGGTAAACATTTACTTTATCGTTAATCGTTGCATTAACGTCGGCACTATGTTCAACCAAATACCTCACTAACTCGGTGTGTCCCTTTAAAGACGCGAAGTGTAAAGGCGTCCACTAAAAAAAGCTAAACAGTGTTGAAACTGAACTAATTTTTGTTTTAAATGCGAGTTTGAACATTGTTTGGTGTTTAAAGCATAATATCTTTGCTTTGTATTAGAAGAATGCATTTTTTACTTGTTATTTTTTTTTTATAACTTTTATTTTACCCTCTCAAACCAAGTAATCTATCTTCAGCGTATCAGAAAAAAGTATAGAATAATCAAAAGCCTTGTTTTAGTTTTCAAATAGTCTTTTTTGAAGTATAGAACTTGGTACACATAAACCTTCTTTTGCTTGGCTTTCAGTATGACTAAACTTTGGGCTGGTTTTCGCCTGTATCAACAGAAGTTCTTAGTAGCTTCAAAAAATTATTCATTACACTCTTGAATGTTACAGAAGGTATTCTCTTGATTTTGTCTGCAGATTTCGAAAAACAGCTTTTGTATCATTTTGGAAAAGGAAAACTTTTTGGTTCAGTATGGACTGCATACAACAAATTTGTGGATTTAGGTTCGTACTGCTTTGAAGGTCACTTTTTCTTTTTTTTGAATTTGACAGTATTTTTCCTCAAATAATCCTGCACTTGCGAGTACAGTACCGGTAAGTCTTGCTGTAATTTCAGCTCTATCTGGCCAAAATTACTTTCTCTTCATAGCAGCGGAAATCCTCGCAAAGTTGAGTTCTGGTACGTCTCTAGGTTTTACCCTTTTTTCTCTCTCCCTCTCTCTACACTTTCGTGTTCTCTACGTGGCTTATAAAACTGAATTTATTCCACGGTGAAGGAGAGGAAACATGAGTTTTAGCTTGCTTTGAGAGATTGGAGACAGTGGAATAATACTGATATAAAATTTTGAATTTTGGTTTATCTAGAGGGCTGAGTCGGTGAATCTCCTTTCCATAGCTCTTTTTAAATTGTCGAAATGTCCAAAAATTTCCTTACACTTTTTTTTTGTTCTGTACTAACATTTTCGTTTATAGGTAAGGGTTTCTAAATAAACTGAAATTGGATCGTTAAAAAATGTTTGTTTTACTGGTTGCCTTCCATAGCTGTAGATCCGCCCAGCAGTGGAAGAATGGCGCAGATCTCCCAAACCTTCTTTTGTTTTTAAAATGATGTCTAATTCAATCAGAATTATGCATGCAAAATCTTAAAGAACTTATCAAGATCCGGAACAGTTTGACAAGCCGCTTGCAGTTTTAATATTCAATCTCCTTAACTGACTGTGCTGAACTTGTGGCAAAAAAGTGCACAGGTTATAATGCAGACCTCTGAAATTTTTGTGATGGGAAAGGCTTTGCGCAATCCTAAATAAACTTTTTGTTGGGGCATACTTAGATGGCAGAAGACAACACTACATGCCTATCAGTCTTAAAACGTTGCTTTTTTCTCCATCCATTTCCTTGCAGAAGCTAAAAAAATTTCTAAACGTTCTTTCAGCTCATCACTATTGCTGAGCCAAAGAACGGCGTGCAACAGAAGTAAGAAGGGCTAAACGAAGTATACTTAAGGATAGGTACTCTTATATATTCGTATGCAGCAGTGCTCTCGTCCAGCCCCGCTCAGAGTGAAGATTAGGAAAGTGGAAAATATAAAGTGCTTTACAGCCTTCACGAAGCCAGAATATTGGCAAAATTGTACTCTTCGGCAAAAAGTCGGCTGTGCTCTACAGCAATTTTGCAAAAACTAGAGAGTAAACAGACAAGTTTTCAAATCTGCACCAGAACTCTTGAGTTCTTCTGAAAACTGCTTAAGACGCTTCCAAAAGGAATATTAGCGGAAATCATGCAAAAGTAATGGAGTATTGAGTAATTTTTTACTCCTAATAAATCGTTTGCATTGACATCGGCTGCTCTTTCCAACAAATATCTCGCTACTTCAACCATTCCGTTTTTCGATGCTTCGTGTAGTGGCGTTCTCTAAAATATGCAGTTAAGAGTTGAATTTAGCCTAGACGTTTTTCGAGAAAGCGGTGTTTCCATCTACCTTTCTAACAAAGTTGCTGAATTGTTTTAGTGAAAAAGCAAGTAGTTGAACTTGAACTTTTAATTATCTTTTTTACAGTTACCACTTTTCGATAAATCCGTTAAATTTCGAATGACCTTTTCAAGAGGAAAGAACCAGATTCTTTATAATCAAAGAGAATTTACACGGAACTTTTTGTACCATCCATTCACTACTGCTTTGAATCAATGAAACAATATTTTTATTTCCTGCAATTCTCAAGGTTTGTAAAGAACACGAAGTAGAATCTTATTGATTTTACTACTAAGTATTTACCTGTAGGGAACTCTTTGCGCAAATGTCACTTCCTTTTTCCACTAAAAATTTGGCCACTGCAATATGCCCATTTAGTAATGCGACAAATAACGCCGTCTCCTGAAAAGCATATGAAAGGTTGTTGTAACCAAAAATATAGCCTATATATTCCAAAAACATTGAGTTTTGCAGGGTAGTTTTTTTTATCTTTTGTTGTCTTAGACTGTACCAATCACGTAGTCTGAAAAGTGGAAAAAAAAACTGGCTTAAGCAGTTTGTCTTACGATAACATGGAACTGCAGCTTTCTGCCTGCATTTCATTGACTTGATAAACTTCTCAATGAGCATAATCTTGAGCAAAATATAAAACTTTTTTTACTTTTAAATGGCTTTGGCACTTGAAAAACTCTGTATCATATCAGTTTAAAATGACAATAAATCAGACTGCAAACTAAAGTTTGCCAGTCAAAGATTTACCCCGTCTTCTTTCGCAGCATTAACGTTTGCTCCATGTTCAACCAAAAACACTGCTACATCAAGTTTGCCGTTAGAAGCTGCCATATGTAATGGTGTCCTCTGTGAGAAGGAGAAAGAAATACTGGTTTAAGTTTAACTAGCAATCTAATTGTTTAAAAGCTGTCTATACTTTCCGCTTTTCGTAATGTTTCTTTATTTCAAACAACTCTTGCATGTCTTTAAAATTTCGTGATAAAAATGTAAACCTCAATTAAGGCAATAAATTTGTCGAAACTGGCTTAAGCAATTTGTCTTACGATAAATGGAACTGCAGCTAAAAAGTATTCCACTGCCAAAACCAAAAAAGTTTAAAAAATGGCTTTATTTTTGCATGACAAAGATGAGTGTCTTTTCCCTCTGCATATTTTTGTTGTCAGTTCTCACTCAGTACTGCTTATTACTGTATCAAAAGATTCTGAGCGACTACTTTGCGTTCTTGTTTTTCACTGTCATTACGGCTTCCTAAGCTAAAAGTAGCATCGCAATGAATAAACCGATGAAATAAAGAGGCTAAAAAAAAGAAAAAAAATTAGGTTCTTTTGTCAAGTTTTTTACAAACTTTTTTACCCCATTTTTATCTTTTGTGTCAATATCAGCTCCTTTCTCTACCAAAAGTTCTACTACCTCGAGGTGTCCGTTGAAAGATGCGCGATGCAAAGGAGTTTCCTAAAAAAATCAGGTTTTCTAAATTCACTTTGAAAGTATCTCCTTGTTGACACTTATTTATTTTATATAATTTACTTTTTGATAGACTGAAAAAACTTGCTTCTTTTACAATTTTTTTCTAACTTTTGTTTTGTTTTAAAACAATTTTCTTTACTTCGCACCGTAAGGAACGAAAGAAGACTGACTTGCTTCTTTTTTTTGCAGTACTGAAAAGTGTTTCTGGACATCTTTGGTGGTCAGCAAGTAAGAATAACATGCGGTAAATTTTATTTAAGAATTTACCCCGTAATCACCTTTTGCATTAACATTCGCGCCTCTGATCAGTAAACTCTTTACCAAATCGATACGGCCGTTTTGTGCTGCTTCTCGTAAAGGGGTTTCCTGAGAAAAAAAACGTTTTTCACGTTAAATTGATTAAGGTCACCAAGTTAAACTTATTGGAACTAGGTATATTAAACTATGCTGAAAGGTTTCTGCTTGCTTGACGCACTAAACACAGAAGAACACTTTAAAAAGCTACTTTTCCGTGTTTTCTCTAGACAAATTTTAATTTTGCTCAGTGGATGCTGAGAAAAAGCCATTGTATGACGAAGCGGTATGCTAAAGTGAAAAAGCTTGAATGATCAAGTTTAAATTTTAGTGTGTTAAAAAGTAGACTCTTCATTAAAATGTAGTATCTAGAAATAATTTAAAGTACATAACGCTTTTTTATATATACATTTTCTGTCTCTGTTACATCTCTTTTTTGCTGCTGTCAATGTTGTGACAGTGGCTTTATTTCGCCTTAAAGCATCGCAAGCAAAAAGTACCAAGTGATTTTTCTTAAGGATATACAATGTTTTTTGAACTGAGGTGCTTCAAGACTACAAGAAGAGTTGATAGGCTTTAGTAATCAGTATTCATACAAAACTGTTTTAAAAAAATTGATAATGGTCGTTGTAACGGATACCAACCATAGTGCCTTAATTCCTTGTTTACTCAATCTCGACTTTTTTTGACTATGGAAATGTATTCTCCTGTAGCAGTTACCGAAGAGTTGAAGTCAGAGTGTCAAATCTGTAACAGAACGGTGAATGTTGAGGAACAAAGCGTAAAATGCATTTTATAAATCTCAGTAATATAAATTTTTTTGACCTCATCATTTTCACTTGGAAAAATTACCCATGGACTTCTAATGCTTTTCTTCTGCTCATAACTTAGAAATGGATAGAAGATGTAATTTTTTTCATACATAGAACCAAAATAAACCGTCTGGTTACCCGTCTGTAGCGCAAAAATGACAATTTTATTACTGCAACAGTGCAAAAACCACTAAATGTAACACTGCAGAAGCGAAAGCTGTTTAAATTGTAATAAAAAATTTCTATAAGCGGAAATGAATTGTAGGCACCAATTTTTGCATCAGTTAATTCGCGTTATAATATTTCTGTTTTGTTTTAGAAGACAAAAGCGATAGGAAAAACGGTTGCACTTTTAGTTGAAACCGTAATAAATTGAGTATAGTAATTCCCGGGGTATCATACTACATAAAAGCATCTTTCTGTAATTTTCTTTCCACCAGCTCTTTTTTTTCTTATCATCCATTAGGTAGAAAAGTAAAAAAAAATCTTTTTTGAAGCTTAAGACTTAGACGGCTTTAACAGCTAGCTAGAGCTAATAGAAACAGAAATAGCGCAAAATCTACCAACAATTTTGCTTAAGAAGGTCTGTGATTATTGAATGCTTTAATATTTCTTTCCTCAACTTTTTTTTTTCTGTCAAATAATTGTTTATTTTTTCACCTTTCTTATTTTTTAGAAACTATTTATAAATAATAAGTTAAAAAAATATTATTTTTCTGCATATTCCAAATTTCACACAATTTTTTCGTTTTTACGCTTTATAATTTAAAATAAATTCTCATCTTTAACCAAATGATATTCACTGCTTATTCAACGTAAATTCTTTTCTTTCACAGATGACCAAAAAAAAGTGGACTGTAATATTGCTAGAATGACACCTCATTTTCACTAAATAGCAAAACTTATTATAATAATTATTTTTGGAGACATCTTGTATCTTTTGCCATTTAGCCCTTCATTTCGTTTCTCAACTTGAGTGATGACCGATTTGTCATTTTTTCTTCAACTATGATACGAAAGAAAAAAGTTCTTTAGAAAAGGTAAAGAGCACTATTTCAAGCAATCTTTCTAGCAGTTTTTTAAAGTACATTTTTTGCAAGCTTCATTAGGCTCAGTTGAAATTTAAAAAAAAGAAACGGTAAATCTTAAATTCCTGAATAGATAAATGCATTGTTGTAGACAATTCCACTCACATAAAACTGCAACCCCCATCCCTTTAGAAGAATTCTGTTTCAACTTCTTCAATAACAAGACTGAACTAACATTTTTTCTACACATACTACTTTTAATATAGTCTCTAACAATATGTTTTTAATATGCTTTAATGAAAACAATTATCAAAAAAAATCTATAGAATGAGAATTTCTTAAATTAGATGACTGAATTCCATGTACTCGAAAAAGACAACACAAGACAACGTCGATTCCTGAAAAAATGCACAAAAAAGTTTCTCATTGGAATGTTGAACTCTTCCAACAAGTTTACCAATTTATCCACATGATACAGTGTTTTTCAACAGAGAAAAATTTACAGCACAACTCTATAATAGACTCGATAAGCCGTGATGTGCAACTGACAGTACAGCAAGGTTGAAACGTATATACTACTGCATAAGCGATACATAATCAACACGGCAAATTAAATTACTTGTCGATAAATAAAAATTTTTGTAATAACACAAAAGCTGCATACAAAATCATTTAAAGGGAACAGTTGGTACAACGTTTGGGAGAATACTGGTAAACTTTACATTGCTGAACGGTTTAAAACCTTTTTTCTCTTTCTGTTCGCTTATCAACAAACTTCCTTCTGAAGATATACATTGTTGGTGGTACAACCTTTTAAAGCTTTATTTTTTAACGACTCTGTAGAAGTTCCTTATCATTTTCCTGAGCAGAACAGCTTCAAATAGCTCCAAATCAAACGAATTTCCTGTTTTACAAAAAGTTTAAAAAAAGAGGCCGAAAGCAACGTCTTTCACGATTGTTGACGTAAAAAAGAAGGTTATAAAAGTTGAAATATTGTTAATGAGCTGAAAACTGATAAAAATGCACTGTGAGCAGCTAAAAAAAAAAACAGAAACTTTTTACCAATTTTTCAAAAACCCCTAAAAAAACTCCTTTATTAATTGGTATTTCTAAATCAACTGTACAATTTAAGGTTCCATTAATTTTTTGACTGTCAAAATGTTTCATCGCTTAGATTTCTCACAAAATTTGTTGAAACATAAGACGGCTTTTGAAAGGAACATTTACGAATACTAGGCAAGCGACTTGAAATGAGCTATATTTGTTTCTGCACCATCTAATTTTTCTTGAAAGTTTACAAGAATGAATCTAATGAGGTTTTTCTAAGTTATTTTATTTACAATATGTCGTCCCAACTGTAATGCCAGACATAAGTTGCATTAGCAGTAAATGAGGAAGAAATTTACAGATATTTAAATATGTTACCTAGAAGACGTCTTAAAACATTATGTACAATAAATAAAGCTTTTTTAAGCTGCTATTATAAAGCGACACTGACACTTTTTTGTTTCAGTCCCTCACTAAAAAGAAAAAAAATTCATTTTTATATCAGTCACAAATTACAAATTTTAACAGTTTATTGCTTTACAAAAAGCAGTAAAATGAAACTACAAATGAAATTATTACTTAACAATCATACTGCTATTTTTAGTAATTTTTTTTTTAAATATCTTTTTTTCTATATTTAAATTAAATTTTTTTTTTATATTTAAAAAAATAAAAAATTTCTATATTTCTATATTCTATATCTATATTTAAATATCAAAATATTTTTGAGTATATTTGCTCCGTATTTCAACATTTTATATTACCACCACCAAATTTTTTACAAATTGCACAGTTTGTACGTCAGAATATCTCCTTCTTTTCTTACTGCTTTTTATTTTTAACAAGAATTTTTTTATCTAACAATTTCTCTCTTTTCCCTCGTTGCCGAAACACTTCATTTGTTCTAACTCGCCCTTAATCGGTGAATATTTTCTATTCTCAAATGAATCGATATTGTCTGCTAGATCAAGACAGATATATATAATTTTTGTGAAATAAACTTCTTGATTTTTGACATCTGATACTCTCTTCACTAATTCTATTGAAGCCTTTAATGACCTCTCCATTATTCATAGAAACATCAAAGTCAAGAAACGAGAAATCTTTAATAGGAAATTTTTCTATTTTCAAATGAAAAACTTTCAGACTTTTTCCAACTGCAGTTGCGAAAACAGTAACAGAAAAATTACATTAGAAAATCCGTAAAACTATGGCTTAAAGAATTTTTTCGAGAAATAGAAGTTATCACAACAGTCTATTGTTGAAAGCTGGTAAATTAATACTTGGGTCCATATAAAATTTTTCCGACAAAGCTTCCTTCCTTCTCTTTTTTTTAGTCAAGTGCTTGTAAGGTTACCTAATAAATAACAGCTGCATTTACTTTTTTTTTTGTTAAGCTCACAGATGGACCTTTCTACCTTACTATACCTTTCTAGCGCTGTAAAACTCTTTTACACTTTGCAAAGCAGTTGATGCAAGACAACGGTAAATAATTAAATACATGAAGTAAAGAAAAATTGTCGAGAGAAGGAGATAATGATACCAGTTAAGTTCTTTTTGGCAAATAAAATATCTGCTGTTCTTCCCTGAAATACAAAATTTACAGCTATACAATAAACTGCAAATTTTCTAAGAATATCTTAAATAGTTAAGAGCTCAGTTTGCTGATAACGAGATTTTGATATTGTGGCTTAAAAAATGATTGATTTCGCAACCTCATTTTTTTCGGGCTACTTTCTGCTTTAAAGGAAACATTGAGAAAACGGATGAATTAATAGAAGATAAATATGAAAACACATAGGCATTTCATGGTTCAACGTAGTTTCCCGTATAAACTGTTTTATAAAAGTCTAAGTAATCGAAGTACTGCAGTTACCAAGTTAGAACTTGCTAATTTATAACTCATTGAAAAACTTTATTGCTGCTTCAAATAATTCTGCGGTTGGCCGAACAACTTGAGTAGTTACAGGAAAAAAAGGATTATTTTTGAAAATTGTAAAGACAGCTTTTTTTTATTCTAAGAAAAAAGGTTTTTGCTCAGTTGTGCTTGTTGTCCTAATTATTACATGACCCAATAGGTTTACCGAGTATCTCTTAATTTAGCTCTGCTTTTTACCCTCAGTATTTTCTGTCTTCTGCGCATAAGTTGCTTTGCAGAAACAGCAAAAAAAAAGCTCTTGAAAAAATTTATAGCACCACTTGAATTCATTAGGATTTAGCAAATGGTTTCAAGTCGTTTAGAGCAATAAACCACACTAAAAGTGTAAAAAATTGGTAAAGTTTTTTATTTAGCTGGCTTTTCTTCCCCTTCCCTGATTTCTTATCTTCTCCCATGTATCAAAGAACTTCTTCCGAGGAAGATGAAGACAACGCGATACCGTGAAAGAAATATCGTATTCCAATAAAAACTTCATTACGATCTTTTTTTGCTGATTACTTTTATGTTCTTGTATTACTAAATCGATTAGAATTTGTCAGCCTACTAAGGACAGGCTAAGAGGCAACCTAACGTCATATTAGCTTGAAATAAATAATTGGATTGGTTATTCAAAAACCTTCCTTAAATAGGTGGTTTACAAGTGGGACAATTAATCTATAAAGTGTTAAGATTACGATTCAACAAGAAGTAGGTGCTATGAGAAGTGACTACTTTTGTTGCGGCTTGTCTTATTGCTTTATCACCCGAGTTGGCTGAATAAACAGAACAAACGTTCAGCTATTTACATAACAATATAACTTTTTACGTGGCTTATTTTGTAAAAGTAACTTTCTTGATCAGCAGGTCGTACAGTGAATGGAAGAAACGTTATTTAACCAAAACCAGTTCCTTCTCTTGTCTATGACAAGTATTTTAATTCTTATTTCGAAAGTGCACTAAAACTGAAACAAAATTTATAATCAGTTAATAGCCCTATTATGTTGATAAATGTTATCTAAATAATCTATTTTACTGTTCTACATAACGGTGCAGATGACGTACTTTTTTGACTGTTTAACGTAGGGTTGAGCAGATAAGTATTGCTTACTGTTAAATTTTAATTCTTTTTCGTAACCCCTAACTCTTTTTTCGTTATTAAATTGAAAAGGTTCTCAGTAGCTGTAAATTATAAAAATCTGAAGAAAAATGAATTAAATTCTGGATGTTCGCTATTATTTGACTCTAACTTTTAGAATAAACCTTAAATTAGTGGGTTTTACTAGGACAAATGTTTCCATTTGAGCAGATAATTTTTAAAAAACAAAAACTTTTAAAACCTTTTGTTGGCTTCAATTGCTTTTAAACTTTTTGAAAAAAGCTTAGCCTACAAAATGCATTTCTACTATTTGCTTTTGACGTTGAGAAACCTTCTAAATTAAAACTGCTGCAACATTTATACCATTTTTGTCTCTTTACTATTTCTTTTACTTCAATTGAAAGTGTTTATTTGCTCCATATCTCAGGCATTTTTAACTTAAAGCATCTGTATTAAGTGCATAAACATACTTTTACTGTAGGGTTGAACATTCATTCGCTTACTTCTACTTGTGCTATACTCTTATCATCGATACTTCTCTACTTTAACCATCACTTCCAAAAATGAACAGTCGAAAAACTTTGTAAACGGTTTTTTGCAATATCCCATATTTTGTACCTCGTTTATTCGTGTCACGAGTTTTAGGTGGTCCAATATTGTTCATTCCTTTTTTTTTTTTTTTGCGAATTTACTTTGAATGAAATTTAAAGTACACATATGTAAAGGAATACCAATAATAATACGGAAGGATTTTCTTGTTAAACAACTTAATTCATCATCACATTTGTGCTGTCGCATGTAGAAGCACTTTTTTACTTGCAATTTCTTCACTCAGAAACCATTTCACAGGTATAGTCTTTACATTTGGGATCTGCCAAGAGGTATTTTGATATTTAGAGAGATCTAAATTATTCCATTTGCAAGTTCGGTTAGGATCACCTGATAGTTAAATCTCCAATCAAGAAATTATAACCGACAGTCACATATAATTGCAGTTTCAAGAACTGAGTGCCACTAAAATGCTCAAGGACGCCTTTTCTGTGTCAAAAAAAACGATGCTTCAGATTTAGTGCCTGAACCTAAATACAACATAATTTGCTTTTAAAAGATAGCAGTCATTCAAAAACAAAAATGTTTTCAAAACTTTTCAGATTACGTGTAGATTCTCTTAATTTAGGTTTATAGGTTGTTTCTTCTTTGTTCTTATTCGTAAACCACCGCAATACTTTTTCTTATGCATTTACAAGACCTAGAAGGCATTAAAGCAAGTGTATACGGAAGTTTCTGCCCGAATACCCTGTGTAGTGATCAGAAACAATGTCTGTAAAGTAAAAATATTTCTCATACTAACAGTGTTCAAGCGCACAAAGTTAGCCCTCACTTTTCTGTACTAAATTCTATCTGACTGTGTTCAAAGTCTGAAGTTTCTTTTTTGCTCTCGATAAGCTTGCTTCGAAATTTTTTTACAGATGAACAGTGATGACGTTGAACGGAATTCCAAAAATGCCGATCTAGATAAAGTATACCAGGCAAAAAACAATACTAACCTTCTCACTTCTAAAACGCCTGAAAATTTAGTTAGTATTTTTTTTTAATTTACCGGCTTCACCTTAAGTATTCTTCTGTTTCTAAAAAACACTTTTTTGCTTCAGCAAATGCAGTTATGGCAGACACTATTGAAGGGGCAAATTCGAACGCTGAAAAACTTGATTGCAAGAGGTGTCGACATAAACGTAAAAGATGAGGACGGAGTAAAAATTTGATTAAGATTAAAAATTGTAGTTTAAAAACTGTGAAGTTTTCAACCCAATATTATTACAAGTTTAACAAAAAACTACTGAATGAGACTGTTTGCATTGTTAGATAAGCTTTCAACCGTAATGGCAAAGCCTTTAGTTTTTACTAAAAAGCTTTTAAGATAACCAAAATATTTAAATAAACTGTGGTGTGAGAAAGTAGAGGTTTTCTTAGGAATGACTTTCCAATGTAAGGTGCAAAATCTGGCTTTATATGACTTTTCTCTTTTTTCTTCCAATCTTCCTACCGCTTCATTCACGCGGAAAAAATGTGAACATGCAGAAATAAAGATTTCTTCTAAAGATTAACTGCAGAAAGCAGTGCGATTGCTGTAAAACTGATATAAACTTTTTTTTTGGATTTTTCTCTAAATTTAGCTACACTGACAGTTCATACAAAAAACTAAGTAGTTTTTCTGACCTGTTGTTTAGAATCTTTTCCTAAAAATTTCATTTCACAGATTTATTTTTTCTTTTATGTTTTGTAGTTCAGGCGTTGTTCTAAAACTGCTTTTGACAGTGTTATTTTTTTACATTTCCCATTACCTATGCTATCAAAAACATTATTTTACTTGTTGCTTAAATTGAGTTGAATGCAGTTCTGCTTTAGCAAACGCCGTTACTGGTTGCAACATATTCAAGGGAAGTCAGCATAGTGAAACATCTTCTTGAAAAAGGCGCAGATGTCAATGCGAAGGATAAAAACGGGGTAAAAGATAGAAAAAAAATCTAAAATTAAATTGTGTTATGAATTTGTTTAGCTCTCTGTTAGTCCAAATTTTAGCCTTTCCAAAAAAAAAAAAAAAAGTAGAATAAGCTCTGTAAGCGACGTAAAAATACCTTTAGCTTTTGAAATTTTTTTAACGTCGTAAAATGAAGCAGTATTGCGATTTGGTCAACTGCAAACTCACATGACGTCATAAATTTCAAATCATTTTCAGGAGACAGCACTTTTCATTGCAACTTCAGCAGGGAGCGTTGAACTGGTTAAACATTTTCTAGAGAAAGGAGCCAAAATTGATGTGGTGAACAATAAGAAGGTAAATGTTATTTGAAGCATACAATGAACTTTGAAAGTGAAATTTTTAAAATTTAATACGAGGAATTCTACTATGCTTTAGAAAGTTTGTGTGGTTTATAAGATGTATAGCAGCTACAGATATCGCTAATTATAAATAAATTGATATTTAGTTAGGTATAGGTAGTTGCCTTGTCACTTTCTTGAAGGCTACTGGAATTTTTCGTTGCTATTCTGCTGCCACGCGGGACTTTACAGTTGGATAGTTCATTTCAGGAGACGGTTAATACAATACCAAACCTCAAACTTGGGTAATTAAACCATTTAGTAACAAAGTCATAAAACGGAGTGCATGAGTTAGAACATTACAACACTAAAACAGAATCATAAGTCAAACATACAAATTAAAACATTGAAAAACCGTTAGTAATACAGATCACTCCAAAGTAAAACTCGTTTCCCCGTCCTTGGGATCTGGCTATATATACACTTTCCTTGGTTTAGGCGGGGTTGAGATTCCCTTAGATCTGACCCCGCCAGATTGATCCGCTTTCCCGGAGCGCCATCAAACCCGCTTTCTTAATCTTTCTGCTCCCCGGCTCTGGGAGCTCTTCTTTGAACCGTCTCCTCGTCCCCCTTGAGCCTGGGAGTGTTCGCTTGACGCGACACTAATCTAGCAAGCGCAAATTACACGTTTTCCCCTTTTTGCAACTTTTCTTGTCACTGCTGTACAACGCATTTTATGCGCGAAGGAAGTAGAGTTATCATTCCTAAACCTTTCTGGCATACAGTACGAACTCTACAAAAATTAATCTCTTATCTGACGTAAAAAGAAGTTACAATTTCTGGACCACTAAGAATTAGAACAACACGTTCGATGAATTATACTCTGGTCTAATATTCAAACTATTGTGTAAGGTAGTTACTCAAAAAGACATATTGAGAGTTGATCAGTAAACGGAATGTTATCACATCTTGCGAAATTGAGCAAAAATCGATCTAGAACTACAATGCCCAAATCGAAATTACGGAGAGTGCTAAAATCTAAAATGAAAAAATTGAATAGTGTGAACTACTGTTCAGATTCATTAGTGATTCTGATTGAGCACTCATTTCTTTCGATACAAGTATACCTAACACACCAGAAAAAGGTCTCTTGACGAATCATTCAAGCACATACCTGAAATTTTTGAGGTATTAAACAGCAGATATCATATTAAACGTCTCTTCTCGTTTTACGACTTGTGTTCGTAGAAAAAGTTTTTATTAAAAGTTCACTTATTTAATTTAAACTCTCACCAGTATAATCTTTCACCTAAATTATTACTGATGGAAACCAGTAACTGCTACAGCGAGCCTGAGCGCGTTATATCTTGGAAAGTCTTAACAGTATGAGGAAGGGCTGTTTGACAAACTTTTCTGGAGTAAACAGTTTTTTTTCATGTGAAGTGTTTAGGCTAGAAATAGTTAAAAATGAAGGAAACATTTTGGAATAAGAGCGTTTGAAAATGTATAATTTAGCACAAAATAACCATTTTCAAAAGGAAAATTGTGTAAAGTGGAAAAAATGAGTAGAATGAAAAAGTTTAAACTGAATGAACTTCCTGATAACCGCCACAGTAAATCATAATCATCTGTTGTATAGAAATGGAATTGAACTACGGAATATGCAGTCTCTTTTTTTTTTTTAAAGGAAACACCGCTGTTGATCGCCACTTTATTAGCATACACTGATCTGGTTACATTTTTGGTTGAGAGGGGAGCCAACGTCAACGCGAAGAATGAAAAAAGAGTATGACTTTATGAATAATTACAAAAAACAATTTCATTGTAGCTTGGAACGTCTCTTACTTTGGATCAGATATATCTGTAAAAATAATTATCTCTGAAAAAAATCCTAGTCTTTTTGTTTTAATCAAGAAAAAATTTTTATAATCTTCAAACTGACAAAATAAGCATTTCATATACGAAGACTTTTTGGCTCTCATTTTTTCATAAACGCTCTTCCACTAGACATTTTTTGATCACGGCGACACGATTATGAATGATTTTTTTTCAGGAAACCCCGTTATCAATCGCATCATTAATGGGACACATTGACCTAGTCAAATTTTTTGTGAGTAATAGAGCAGAGATTGATGCACAAGACTCAAACGGAGTAAAAAATAATAATTTTTTTTAATTAAATCGTTAATTAATTTCTAAAAACTCCTTTCTTGCTAGATTTGAGAAAAGATTTGTTTGCAATTTTAAAACGCCAGTTTGGAAAAGTTCGCATTTCAGTTCCAGTTTCTTCAATAAGCCTCTGTGCTTTCTCATGCTTACTATTTTCTTTCCACACCTTATAAAATTTTGCTACTTTACTTAAAAAACTTTTTGAACTTAAAACATGAAGAAACCGGAAAAACGCGAAAAAAGCAGGAATTTTACGATTTTTATCGAAA
>UXUI01007549.1:1039-12624 GCA_900576705.1 Enterobius vermicularis | reverse complement strand
AAAAAAAAAGCTACCATTGAGGATCAAATTGTTCAAACAAATCCTGTATTGGAAGCATTTGGTAATGCAAAAACTGTTCGGAATAATAATTCATCGCGATTTGGCAAATTTATTCGTATACATTTCAATACTGTTGGAAAATTGGCTGGTGCCGATATCGAACACTGTAAGATGTTTAGTTAAATTAATTTCTGTAAAACTAAATCAAAGTTAACTGTTTTTGTGGAATACAAAACCGGAATAAACTAAATCAAACTTTGCGGTTTATAAAAGTTAAACAACGAAATAATTAATAACGCAGAATTCTGCTATCAATGTAAATTGAAAATAGTGAAAAACTTGATGTTGCAGATTTACTGGAAAAATCTCGTGTTATTAAACAAGCACCTGGCGAACGATCCTATCACATTTTTTATCAAATTATGTCTGGAAAAATTGCTGGGCTTAGAGGTAGGACAGTGATGAAATAGCAGAAATTTTTTCAAGATTAATTTTGGTACTGTACATTTGTTAATTACTTTTTATTTTCAACACGTCTATAGTTTTTGGGTAAATTTTTACTGGTAGCTGATTGAAGGCTTTCTCTTGTTATCTGCCGAAACTCTTTGATTTAAAATAACAAAAAATTAATATAGAAAATGTCCAACATGTAAGGATACAAAAAAAAAGTTCTTTTCAGTCTTGTCAAAATAAAAAGCAAATTTTTAAATTTTTTACAAGGCAACTTTTCAAGTTTGTAGTGACACTTTTTGCAGTCGTAGGCAAAAACTTAAAATTGTGCAAAGTTAGTGTGCGAAGTTTCTATTGTATTTTATCTGTTTAGAAAAACTATTTTTGTCCAAAGATATTCGAAAGTACTGTTTTGTATCGCAGGCGGAAATAACCATCGATGGTGTCGACGACAAGGAAGAAATGCAAATAACGGACGTTAGTTTTTTAAAATGTCTAGTGGCTTTTCTTCGATAGCTTTTGTAGACAAATATGAAGAGCAGTGTTGTTAATAGTGATCGTATTCTTCATTCAATAAGCAAAGCTTTTAATCTGTAAAGATTTTTATGATTAAATAATTCAATAAGTTGTTGAAGTACTTGCAGTTTTGTTCATTGGTCTTAGATAAACAATTATTGTGGCATTTAGGAATCATTTGACATAATGCACTTTGCTGAAGAAGAAAAAATGGATTTGTTCAAACTTGTTGCCGGTATAATGCATATGGGTGAAATGAAATTTAAGCAGCGGCCACGAGAGGAACAAGCCGAATGCGAAGACCAATCCGGTTAGCATTTTCAGAGAAGACAACTCTTCTGCTGTTTTGACATTTCAAATCTTCATTTCTGGTATTTACTGTTTGTTAGCAACACTGCTGTATTCACTAATACAGGCAGCGCCGTCACTTTTGTTTAGAAGGCGATTTGGCATGTAAACTATGGGCTGTTGATAATGACAAATTTGTTAGTGCACTGTTGAAACCAAGAGTCAAAGTTGGCAGTGAATGGGTTAACAAAGGACAAAATTTGAATCAGGTAATCACGAAGTTTTTTTAGTTACATGATTAATGAATGCATTTACAATTCAAAATTTGATGACATAGCCTTGGAATGAAAGTGTTAATGAATCAAGTGAAGTTATTTATATTTGTGCTTCTGATAGGTGAACTGGGCAGTTGGAGCGCTTGCAAAAGCTTTATTCGCACGAATGTTTACATGGTTAATCAAACGGTGTAACAAAACATTAGATGCTCAAGCCTTGACCCGCGACTATTTCATTGGTGTTTTGGACATTGCTGGTTTTGAAATTTTTGACGTAAGCATAATTCAAATAATCAAAACAAAATATTATCTGCCTAATGTTTGTAATGTTTAAGAGAAATACCACCAAAGATTAGCAATTTCTACCTGATAGTTCAAAATAAAACAGAGAAAAATTGTTCAGCATAATTCATTTGAACAACTGTGGATAAATTTTGTGAACGAAAAGCTGCAACAGTTTTTCAACCACCATATGTTTGTGCTTGAACAAGAGGAGTATCAAAGCGAAGGCATAAAATGGGAATTTATTGATTTTGGTCTTGATCTGCAAGCATGTATTGAACTTATCGAGAAGGTAAGTTTACTGAAAAAATTGTCAGTTTTAAGCAAAAAAATTTTTGGAAACAAAACATATAATGTTCTTCTAAATTTGATCAGTTAGAACCACTGGAATGTGCTACAAATATTACAGCCTTTGGGAATTATCTCAATGCTTGATGAAGAATGTATTGTACCCAAAGCCACCGATATAACCTTGGCTCAAAAATTGAACGATCAGCATCTGGGCAAACATCCAAATTTCCAAAAACCAAAACCACCAAAAGGAAAACAGGTTAACTGTAGTTTAACATTTGTAAAAATTTCTGCTTTATTTTACAGAAATTTCAAAGAGCTGTTGTATTGGATTTACAGAGTACTAGATTGCTGCAGATACAGAATCTAAAGTATAATACTGTTTTGCGTTTAGGCAGAAGCACATTTGGCAATTGTACATTATGCCGGCACTGTTAGATATAATGTAAAAGGTTGGCTTGAGAAGAACAAGGATCCACTGAATGATACAGCTGTTTCTGTTCTGAAGGCAAATACTGGCATGAAACTTATGTCTGAAATTTGGGCAGACTATAAGACTCAGGAAGATGTTGCTGCATTGGGTTTGTTATTTAGGCAATCTTCTGTCAATTAAAACAAAAATTTATTGAAACTCTTTTATTATAAATCATCTGTATTGCATCTCTACCAAGGAAAAAATTAAATTAAAAATTAAAGAATCTCCTCAAGCATTTTTGTTATTGTAAATAATTGGAATAATTGAAGAAACTGCTTGCAGAACTGTGAGCGAAAAGTCTTTTTTTGTTTCAGTTAAAGAAGGCAAGTCAGCTGGGAAAAAGAAGGGAAAATCGTCATCATTTCTTACTGTATCAATGATGTACAGAGAATCTCTCAATAAACTGATGACAATGCTTTACCAAACTCACCCTCATTTTATACGTTGTATCATTCCAAATGAGCAAAAAAAATCTGGTAAGTAACCTTTGAATCAAAAACTGCATTTTTTGCAATAATATGAGGTCTTAAAACGCTGGAAATAAAATTTTCATTCTCTTGTAAACGAACAGTCACGAAGAGCATAAAATTATTTTGCGACTAAACACTATGTAGCTCATTAAACCTTTTAGGCGTTATTGAGGCCAATCTCGTGTTGAATCAATTGACATGTAACGGTGTATTAGAAGGCATACGTATCTGTCGTAAAGGTTTTCCCAACAGAGTGGCATACATTGACTTTAAACAACGGTAAACCTCAATGGCCTAAGTGTTAGGCAGTGACAAATTATAGCACATTTTTCTTCATGTGTAAATAGTTTTTACTTTGTTAAAACAATTAAAAGACCTGTGGAACTGAGTGTTAAAACTTGTTTTAAGTGTAAGATTCTTAGAACCGCCAAGTTTTATGTGTACTAACCCGATCACAACTCAATTATAAGTTCGGTATTGCAGTTTTGAGTGTGTGCAAAATGTTTTATTTGTTTAGTTATTCGGTACTTGCGGCTGATGCTGCCAAGTCCGGAAAGGATGTAGTGGATGCAAGTCAAAAGATTCTCGAAGAACTTTTAAAACGAAACCTGCTGAAACCTGAAGAATTCCAATCTGGAAAATCAAAAGTATGAGTTTCACAGAAATGTTACAGTAAGAGAAAATAACCGTAATTATTTCATTTAGTTAGCAAACCAAAAGTACTAGACAACTGTCAAGATGATAATTACAGCATTGTTTAAAAACGGTGAAGTCTGGGAACATGTTACCTTTGATAAGCTTTTGATAGACAAGAAAGCACTATAAAATCTTTGTAGATGGGTATTACAATTCAGAAGGGACTACCAAAAATGCGACATTTATTACACTCAAATGCTTTTAAAACTCACCATTAAAGGTATTCTTCAAAGCTGGTGTGCTTGCGAGAATGGAAGAGTTAAGAGATGAAGCTTTGTCAGTAATTATCACCAAATTTCAAAGCGCTTGCCGATATTACTATGCTCAGTACGATAAACGAAAACGTTTACAACAGCGGTAAGAGACAATCAATGTTCCTCTACTGACAACTGATTTTTTACTTTTAAATGGAAAATTTTTAACAAAAGCGTTTTGGCTGGAAAGTAATCAAAAATTCTAAATTGCGAAAGATGGATATCTTTTGATTAGTCTAGTAGACAAAGACAGAAGATGCAGTAAAGGAGCTGCAGCTTGACCAATTGTCTATCAAGGCTATCTGGTGCAAGAAGTGTGCTTTCTAAGTGTAGCAAAATGATGTTAAGTGAGTTTGCGACAGTAGGATATTTGGCACCTAGAAATTGCTGAAATGAAGCAAGATTTTGAAAAAATTGTGGACATAAAGAAGGTGTGATTTTTTTGTGAAAAGTATAGAAAAATGATTTGTTTGACCAAAAAGCAATCTCATCATTTCATATAATGAAAATGACGAGTGTGACAAAAATTCTGTCCTTAAACAGCAGCAACGGCAAAAAACATATTTAAAAAATAAGATAGACAACTTGAAATAATATATGGGTTTTTAAAAACGGCATCTAAAAATCACATTTTTTGAGGCTTCTTTCTAGAAGAAGAAAGCTAAAAATTGCGGACAAATTTTAATTGTTATAAACGGTTGAATTAAAGCTGACAACGATGCAAAGAAATCTGATTATCTAAAAAAAACGAAACCATTATACCAGTTCTTTAATACAATTCTTTTGAGAGCAGCTGTAATTTACTGCCAGTGGGCATTAGTTGGGCGAAATCAATTCAACTGTTATTAAATGAGACACTTTTGTGCTACTTTCGTTGCTTTTTGATAATTTTTTGGCTATCTCTTTCTTAATTTTATTTGTTTTTTTTTTTCATCAAATATTGTCAAAAATATGCACTGCAAGTGTGCTTCTATTGACTTTGCTCAATGAAAGAATGACTCCAGAATATGTGGGAAAACTTTTTCCTCTTGCCCTGTCGTCGTTGTCTGGCATTCAACTTGTACTTTCAGTGCTGGTCTTCTAATTCTCCAGAGAAATATCCGAGCATGGTGCAATTTGCGAAACTGGCACTGGTTTAGACTCTACAGTCGTGTCAAACCTCTGATCAAGGGTAATAAAAAGGTAACAGTTTCTACAGAAAAGTTCCTGTTTTTTATTGCTGTAATCTTAAACATTTTTTTTAGGATGAAGAGTTTGAGGAATTGGAGAAAAAATATAAAGAACTTTTGGAGAACTTCAGTCGAGAGGAGAAACTTAGGAAAGAAGCGTCTAGCACTGTGGAACGGCTGAACGCTGAGCGTCAAGCATTATTGCTACAACTGGAACAGGAAAGGGATGTCACTGCAGAAGGCGAAGAACGTGCAGCTAAAATTCTTGCTCAGAAAGCCGACATTGAAAGACAGGTTACCTGTTGTGATTAAATCATAGAACTCAGCAACCTTAATTTTGGCGGTGCGAATCACTACAAATTTTTCAGTTAGCAGACATGAATGACCAACTAGCTGATCAGGAAGACAAGAATGCTAGTCTTCAAAAAATGAGAAAAAAGCTGGAGTCAGACGTCGATCTGTTTAAGAAAACAGTTGCTGAACTTGAAACGACCGTAAAGAAACAAGAATCTGAAAAAGCAAATAAAGATCTCCAAATTCGCTCACTTCAAGTACGAATAACGTCTTTACTGCTAGGACCTCTATTATTAGATTTTTATTACGAGGAAAGGATTATTTTGCGTATTTAACCTTTCCATAAGTATAAAGAGGTTAACCAATTTTAGGAAGAAATTGCTTCACAAGATGAAATGATTTCAAAAGTAAATAAGGAGAAGAAACATCAAGAAGAGGTCGGCTTTTCAATATTGACGTTTTCTTTGCAAATTTACGGCTTACTGTCTAAATGCGTCCTACTGTATGTAGAAAAATTTAGGTCAATCGTAAGCTGCTTGATGACGTTCAAGCAGAAGAGGATAAAGTAAATCACATGAATAAAGTCAAAATAAAACTTGAGCAAACTTTGGACGACCTAGAAGATGGATTGGAACGGGAAAGGAGGGGAAGACAAGATGTTGAAAAAGCAAAGAGGAAAGCGGAAGGGGAACTCAAAATTGCTCAGGAAACCATTGAGGAACTTACGAGGCAAAAGCACGACAGCGAAAACGCTTTGAAAAAGTATTAGTTTTGTTACTCTGATGACCTATCGTGCTGCTTTCTGTGCGGATGTCAAATAACTTGCCAATTCTGTAGGAAAGACGCGGAGCTTCACTCTTTAACTGGTCGCGTTGAGGACGAACAGTCATTGGTTGCAAAACTTCAAAGGCAAATAAAAGAATTACTCGCTCGGATACAGGAATTAGAAGAAACTTTGGAAGCAGAGCGGCAGGCGCGGCATAAGGTATGAGAAAAAGATAAGATATGCAGTGACAGCAAGTCTTTAACAATAAAATTGTTAAAAGTTTTGAAAACAATGGTAAGCAAACCTTGCTCGGCGAATGAACTGATGCCGCTACGGAATAATTTACACAGGATATATCGACTATGTTTTACTGCAGGCAGAAAAGGCGAGAAATGAAATGCAGAATGAATTAGAAGAACTTGGTGATCGCCTTGATGAAGCCGGTGGCGCGACTCAAGCTCAAATGGAGGTGAACAAAAAACGAGAAGCAGAATTGACGAAGCTACGACGTGATCTTGTAAGTTTGTTTTACCTTTGAAAGTCGGCACACAGGTTACTAAACCGTTTATTGTTCCACTTAGTTTATTGTTATTTAATCTAATGTGATAGTGTAGCTGTCGTTCTTGTTGTTAGGAAGAAGCAGCACTGAATTCAGAAACTGCTTTGGCAGCAATGCGTAAGAAGCACAATGATGCTGTTACAGAACTTTCTGATCAACTGGATGCACTACAGAAGGCCCGAGCCAAGTAGAACATATTTTTTTCTTTTTCTGAACCATCGGAAAGATCAGAAAGTAGCTAGAAACTGGTTGGTTTATTTTTCAGAGTTGAAAAAGACAAATCGCAGATGCAACGCGAAACAGAAGATCTTCATGCTCAACTCGACTCCGAAATAAAACAAAGGCAAAATGCCGATCGCTTGGCGAAACAAGTATGCATCAAAGTTTTTATGTTCAAATTTATACTTGTATTTACTTATTGATACTAAAAATCATCTCAGTAAATTAATGCTGAAGCTGCATGTCTTGAAATTCGACTAAAACAAAAAAAAATTGTATTTTTACAGCTAGAATCTCAGCTTACTGAGCTGCAACTAAAAGGTGACGAACATGCCCGACAAGTGCAAGAAATGCTGACAGTGAAGAACAAACTGCAAAGCGAAAATGCTGACTTGAATAAGTTGGTTTAAATACGTAACTGTTAACAAAAAACTAATGGCAAGTTACTGCTCACCCTTTCTGATGAACAAAACATAAATAACAGAAAACACTGCAGACAACTGGAAGATTCAGAAGGTCAGCTAGCGGCATTAAATCGTATCAAACAGCAGTTGACATCTCAAATAGAAGAACTGAGACGACAGCTTGAACAAGAAACACGTGAACGACATTCACTTTCTTCGCAGGTAAATTAGACGTTATTTTTAGTTTTTTATTTTTTGTTTTCTAGCGAGATAAAAAAATTTTCTTAGGCTGCCAACTATCAAATGGAATGTCAGCAACTACGTGATGCTCTTGAAGAAGAACAGGATGGTAAGACCGAATTACAAAGGTTGGTCTCAAAAGCTAATGCTGAAGCACAACAGTGGCGTGCTCGATATGAAGGTGAAGGAATGAGTCGTGCTGAGGAGTTGGAGGATGCCAAGTTAGTGAAACTTTCTTACGTTTGATGTAACTTGGTGTTTTTGTAAAATCAGTATTTTTCAAATTGGGCAGTAAACAAAAAACTACGCAGACAACTTTTCTTTTATTAATCTTTTTAAATTATGACGTTTGCAGGAGAAAATTGCAATCTAAAGTACAAGAAATGCATGAGCAGCTAGAAACTGCAAACAGCCGAGTAAGCTCGCTTGATAAAGCTCGACTACGTTTATCACAGGAACTGGAGGATGCTCAGATTGAAGCTGACAGGGTAACTTTTTAGCAGTTTTTGTCATATTTTGAACAACCATTTACTGTACTATGAATCGCTTCGTTTAACCAGTGAATTTGTTTAGTATTAGAATTTTCGCTGCGGAACTGTATGATTTTTTAGGCAAACAGTTTAGCCAATTCGTTGGAGAAGAAACAAAAAGGATTTGACAAGGTTGTCGAAGAATGGAAACGAAAATGTGATGCTTTGGTAATGGAATTAGAAGCAAGCCAAAGAGAAACAAGAAATGCTGCAACTGAAGCATTCCGACTTCGAAACAGTCTTGACGAGGCCGCTGAACAAGTGATTTATTTTCTTTTACAGCAAGAAGTGACCTAATTCATTTTAACTTTGCACAGTTTCAAGAGAAGAGTAAACAAACTGTTACAGCTTGATGCGGCTAGACGAGAAAACAAGGTGCTGGCTCAGGAGCTGAAAGACATGACTGATCAGCTAGGAGAAGGCGGTAAAAGCGTTCATGAGCTGCAGAAGTTGCGAAGAAGACTGGAAATGGAAAAAGATGAGCTTCAGGTATTGCCAGTGCGGTCGCATTTGTCGGCAAACGCAGCATTTAAGTATTTTCTGTATTTCAACAATTTCCTACAGCAGCCTGTTGTTACAGCAAGCACTTGATGATGCTGAAGCGGCTCTGGAAGCAGAAGAAAGCAAAGTTTTGAGAGCGCAAGTTGAAATTTCACAAATTCGATCTGAAATTGAGAAACGCATCAGTGAAAAAGAGGAGGAGTTTGAAAATACGAGAAAGAATCATCAGCGTACCCTTGAAAGCATGCAGGTAGGGTTTTTATATAAAATTTTTATATATAATACATGCGTTGATCTAGTTCTTTAACAAATTTTCCAGCCTATTAACTAAACCAGAAAAAAATTATAAATGGACTTTCAGGCGAGTTTAGAAACTGAATCACGTGGACGAGCTGAACTGATGAGGATGAAAAAGAAGCTGGAATCGGACATTAATGTGAATAACAGATTTGACTTTTGATCATACGATTATGACTCATTTTTGTTTCTTTAGCAGATCATCTTGCTGAAGATCTATTTTATGTCTTACCGTAATTATAACACTTTATAATTGGACACTTACCAGTTTTAGGAATTAGAAATTGCGCTGGATCACGCAAGTAAAGCCAATGTTGATGCACAAAAGAATATCAAACGGCATCAAGATACCATTCGTGAGCTTCAGGTAATTTCGTTTTGTTGTTTTAACAAACCAGTTGTTTTGATCTGGGAGCTGAAGCAAAAGATACTTTAAGAAAATCTAAATTTGGAAGTTTGAAAACGACCTTGTTAGAGAGGTGTTTAGACACAAATGGAGGAAGAACAAAGACAACGTGAAGAGTTACGGGACCAATTAAATACAGTTGAACGGCGCGCGCAAATTCTACAGTCTGAAAAAGAAGATTTGGTCATTGGAATTGAACAGGTAAGAACGTATTATTAAGCAATTTGAATTTCTGCGCAAAAAGATTTACAGGTACTAAACAAGGTTTCTTTTTGATGAGCTTAATTTAGCATATATTTTGCAAATCCAAATCAAGAATGATATCGACAATTTAGGCGGAGCGACTTCGTCGTCAGGCTGAACTTGAGTCTGCAGACGCTAAAGAAACTGCAAATGCATTGACAGCTAATAACGGAGCTTTATCGTCAGCAAAACGCAAGGCTGAAACTGAACTTCAAGTGCGGTTTTTGGGAACAAATCTGTCTAGATAAACACCTTTCTATACTTGTCGTTTTCCTCGTTTCTGTTATTAAACCTATTTCGTGTTGCAGCAACTTCACAGCGAATTTGATGAGGTTCTCTCAGAGTTGAAAAATACAGATGACCGATGTAAAAAGGCGATGATGGACGCTGGAAAACTGGCTGAGGAACTACGTGCTGAGCAGGAACATGCACAAAACTTAGAAAGGCAGAGGAGGGCGTATGAACAGCAAATTAAAGTAAGTGCCTTAGCATGCTTAGCAGTTGCAGCTTAATAATTATTAGCAATAAAAACATTTAATTTTTTTTGTTTCTTACTTGTTTTTTTAATTGACTAGAATTTTTTTTGACTAGGTGTCTTGTTCATCAAAAAAAAATCTGCAGTAGTCGCTTTGTACTGTTTTAAAAAATTAATATGGGATGGTTTTGCTTACAGGAAATGCAGACTCGTATGGACGAAGCTGAAGCAGGTGCTATGAAGGGAGGTAAACGTATGTTAGCTAAGTTGGACCAAAGGGTACGGGAATTGGAATTTGAACTTGCTGAGGAAAATAGGAAGCACTCTGAAACACAGAAACAGATGAGAAACAAGGATCGTCGTGTACGAGAATTACAGTTCCAAGTGGACGAAGACAAAAAGTCTATGGAACGAACATATGATCTTGTTGAGAAGCTGCAAGCAAAAATTAAGACATATAAACGTCAAGTTGAGGAAGCAGTAAGTGTTATCAGTGTAACACAGTGTTAGTGTTACTGTTACTGCTTTGTACCACATTTGGTGAATTCATTTAAAAGCTGTTGGTTTTTTAACGCTGTGTAGATGTTAATGAATTTTAGGAACAACTGGCTACGCAAAATCTGAGCAAATACAAGCAACTACAACATATGCTGGAAGACGCTGAAGAACGAGCCGACATTGCAGAAAATTCATTAGCAAAAATGAGGGCTAAGTCTCGATCTGGCGTCGGGTTTGGATCCAATGCGAGAATGGCTCGTTCTGTAGGTTCTGCTGCAAAAGCAGCGTTTAAATTCTTGGTTTTTGTAAGTTTCAGAAGTGCAAGATTTTCAGAAACTTATTTTGTATCAACATTTTCTTTTTTTTAAATCTGACATCGTCGTTAGGCCAATCAATTCCAGTTGGCCATTTTGTACTTCAAAAATACTAAACGCATTTTTTTTTTAGTGATAAGCTATTTTATTTCAGGCATCAAACACCGGTTCTGCTATTCGCTCAGTTTCAGTAACCAGAAACGAAAATGTTGAAGTCGAATGACGAAAACTTGGGGAAAAAATCTCAGCCATTTGTAATATGCATATCGACAACTATCTCGTTGTGTTCATGTAAATATATTTGTCAAATAGTGGAGGAGTCAAATGTTTCCATGATTAACAGCAACTTCTCATTTATTGTTCACTCATTGTCTTCTGTTCTTCTTTATTCAATTTCTTCGTTGCCCATGCATTTTTTTTTTGTTCTTTTGTTTCACTTGGTGATTATACTTCTTCATTTTTTTGTAATTCATATCACTGTAATATCATCAATTACAACTGCACATTTTGTTTCGTTATATTTTTTTTCTGTTAATCTTTAGTGAACATCAAAAAATGGCAACACAGTCATGACAGTTAAGTATTTAAAAAGAAAAAAAATTAATCAGAATTAAAGACAGAATGGATCTGGTAGAGAAAATAATTGTGTTTTTTTCTTACATATTTTTTTTTA
>UXUI01007548.1:0-15070 GCA_900576705.1 Enterobius vermicularis | reverse complement strand
AAAAAAAAAAAAAAAGCCCACTAGATCAATAAAACATACCGTTCCTTATAACCTGCTGCGGCAGTGAAGTATTCGCAAGTGCAAAACGCTGGGCTATAGAAATATTGGACTCCGCACTACTGACAATGCATCTATAAAAACAAAAAACATGAGGTGTTTTTAAGTCTAATGGCTTAGCAGGTTTAGGTTTGAAGAGACATAAACTATCAGCTTTAAGAGATCTGTGAGAATGAAAAAAAAACTGCTTCTACCTAGCCGAATCATCACTATCAGGCGAAAGCGCTGATGTATTGTCATGCAAAAGTTGGTTCTCCAGTCTCAAATTTGCTAAATCAAGGCATCCAATCCCTGGAGGAACAACACGCTCATAATGATAAGGGTTAACACATACCTGTATGAAAAGGAAACAAGCATAAGTGGCCTAATAACCAGAAATCGAAGAAATTAGCCACTATCATAAACTTAGAACAATAAAAACTGCACATACACGACAATTATACAGCCCTATACAAAACATTAAAAATAATATTCTATCCAATGAATAACAGAACCAATTACTAAATTAAGACTCGCTTCTAAAATAAAAAAATAAAACTTACAAGATCGCATTTAAGATCAAATGCACACTGACAAATAGATAGATGCTTCAATTCATTTTTATGTAAATCTGGCCATCTCCATATTTTTGCATAAACAACATGCGGAAAACCTTTTCTACCAGCAACCTAAGAAACCAAAAAAATTTGAAAGGTACGTCTGAAAAAATTTAAAAAAAAAGTCCCAAACTGAAAAAACTATAACCTGAAGTCGACCATCAAGAGTCCTTTGAATTGTGATACATCTAACCGCCGATTTTCCTCCAGATGTAACAGCAGTAATCAATGCGTCCAATTCATCTCTTTTATCTTTTAATTTTTTAATCAAACTCTCAATTGCTTTTCGACTAAATTCTTCTTCGCTACCCTGAAATCTTTCACAATGAAGTACAAAAAACTTTGCATTCCAAGTTTAACTAAAAAAATACCACTCCTAACAATGTCAAAAAATCATAACTGATAAAAGAATTCAAAGAAATTAAAGTGACCAGGACATACAAAACCTAGCACTAAGCAAATGATTTTACAGCCAACTGCTTTTAAACAACATTTCTAGAGCAGAAAAATACAAATGAAAAAGCTGCCGTTTTTCTTTGAAAAATAGCAAAGAAAAGATGAGAAACCGTTATTAATTTCCTTAATCTTTCTCTAAAAACTTACTAGATCAGAAAATTAATGTCATACGTACCATATGATAACGCATTAAAAATTGCGTTATAGTAGCACAGGGATCTGAGCTAGACGGATGTTCATGTACAACAGAAACAGATGGTTGGTTTGAACTCGTCACTGACTGCATGGCCAGTTAAACACTGTGCTCAGGATCAACTACTACCAACCAAAGATTGAATCAATACTTGACGTAAAGTCATTTACTTCTCTATTCGTCGCTTATGTGTAAAGAACCACCTCATTGTCGCTAACACCTTAAAAAACTAAACGGTCTATACTATTAAAAAATTATGTCCAATGAGAACGAATTTAAAAAACAAGACATACTTAAACTTATGTACATGTACCCTCAGAACAAACACTAACATGAAGAAAATATACCAAAATAGAAAAAAACCACAACAAAAGCCTCAACATTTCCAGAAAAAAATTAGAAATTAAATATAAAAAATAGATCTTCTGCATAAAAATTAAACAACTACACCAAAGAAAACAATAACTTAAACCTTAAAGAATATCAAGAGAAGAGAGCAATACAAGTACCATCAAAAATACTATAGCTGTTTCGATTTGCAACTACAAGATTCAGGGCAGGAAACCACTATAGCTGAATAGCGGTTGAAAATAACGTCAACAGTGACCAAACATTAAAAAATTGCATTCAGTCTTTATAGAAGCAGATAATAAATTTGCAAGCCTTCTGTAGAAAAGTCAATTTCTTTATACTTCATTTTGCAGACTCCAACTTTAATAGCTAGCTCATATTTTCTGATTCGTCAATTTCCTTCACCAATCCAACAGAGTCTGTCTAAATGAATACAACAGGTCACAGCAGACCGTAAAATCAACTAAGGCAAACTTCATCAATTATAACGACCATTACTATTTACCAGAAGTTTCCATTGAAGGATACTGCAGTAAAACGTGGTTCTCCACCACCTACAGTTTATCTGGTGTAGAAATAAAAATGAAAGCGTCATCTAGTTACTTCTCAATTTAAAATCGTCAACAGAGCGGATAACATAAAATCCTCAAACCATGTCCGAACTATACCGGAAATCTACTGTTTTTCACTCTTCAAAACTAATTTAACGAAAAAAAAAACAGTGTTAGCCTTTGATTTCATCACAATAGATTGAAAAACAAAAATTACTACGAATAAAAAAAAAAAAATCAAAATTTCAAAATCAGAACCTCACACAAAAACAGAACTTCAAACAGATTTGCTCCATCCACAATTTTCAAACTATACGTCATAAACAATTGAACAAGACACCTAAGGCTTGACTGAAAGAGATAAACATCTCAGAAAAAACGTGTTCACAAAAGAACGACCTTTATACCAGCAAAATTAAAGGGTCATCCATGTAACTAAAATTTTCTTTCTCCCATAGACAAAAAAGGGCAATGAAAAAAAACCCAAAAACCCTTTTCTACTTTGTTCAAGATACCTGAGCAAGAAGGTAAAAATAATCGTAAAACTAAATCAAAAAAATGTCTAAAAAACAATTCACTTACACAAGAAAAAAAAAAAAAAATGTAACAATACCAAATACATATACATTTGCTCCACCCCGTAGTCCTTGTTTTGTAGTTAAGAATTCGTCCGCAATATTTACCTCCAGACGACTAAACCAGACAAAAAGAAACGGAGAGAAGAATGAAGTTAAACATGACTATAACACCCCAACTGCAAAACAATACTGATTTTACGGCTTCAAACAAGAGTATATTTAGTCCCCACACCGATATGCGAACAACAATTACAACATCAGCAAAAGAGCAACCACAAAAACAATAGCGAAAAGGTCATGATGTATGATCATTTGTAACTACAGAACATCGACAAGCGCTTCAGGACCGAAATTTCAAAAAAAGACGAATTCTTAAATGCAATTTCCAAGCCGATATTTCTTCGAGGCATTGAGAAGGGATGGGGTTCGCTTGAATTAGTAAAGGAGCGCTGCTAATATTGGGCTGCATATCTTGCCTTTATGGCATAATACTTCTTCGCATCTAGAACAAATGATAGCTCAAGGAGTTGAGAAAAAGCATTGCTGCTTCCGGTTGTTCTTTCGTTGATCTGCTGAAGAACACCAGTAGCATTTAATTGCATAAATCGGAATTTTTCGCATTAAAACATTGAAACTAACAAGGTGTTTTAAAGCTGTTTAGTGATAGCGTTTAGTGATGATCAAAATCGAGAGGATAATGGTAACAGATGACTTGCAAAGTTCTCCGCTGAACTGTCCTATTTGATTTGACAAAAAATGTTGAGGGTGGAGTTGAATGGTTTTTTGAATTTTTATAGTTTTTCAAGGATTTATCATTTACCTGTACAGAATAAATACCATTACAATTAACATCGCACTAATCCTAAGAAATTGATAAAACTATTTTTAGTAAACACAGAAAAGATCAACAGAATAACTCTAAGAAACTGATAAAACTATTTTTAGTAAACATAGATACCTCCGAACAACTGACAAGTGAAGGTTGCTTTTTAGCGACGTCTGCTCCAGGAACCTTCCGCTTAATAAATAAGCCCTTAAATCCTGGGGCAAATGATCACTTAGTCTGATCTGAAAAGTACGGTTGATAAAGAAGAAATTCAAAGTTCAACTAAGAGGTTTTTTCTAGAGTCAGCATATAATGCAGTATTTAACGTATTATTCAGTGCAGTTTACTTTGCTGACCAATGACTATACAAATTTTAGCAATCGCTTGTTTATAACTTCTGGCATTCCACAGTAACACTTATCGCGGTAATCCTACACACCTGAAAAATATCTTCACACATGTTCCCAAATATGGACTGAACTGGTCGGGAACAGCCTTTTGAGGTTTTCTGGATTTTTCCAATTTATTACCTTTGTTTTCAAGCTGGACTGGCATAATTCAGTGAACCGAAACCTTGTCCGTTTTAAAATTCTCAATGGAAAAACGATCATCTTTGTTCTGAAAATCTTGAAAAGAAAGTACAGATTTCAGCAGAATGAAATATTTTTTCATACTTTCAACACACTACACCGTTTTCAAACTTTTTTGTGAGCCATACTCTTTTAAAGAAAAAATTTTGCCGGTGCTGCTACCAAATCGTCGTCTTTTTCTGCAATTTGCTCTCAACTTTATTGAGCTAGGAATAAATGAAATTCGTGTATACAGCAAGTTGTCATTTTCAAAAATCTTGTAGGGGGAAAAATGAAACAGTTTTAGGGAGGATTTTGCTTACTGCTCTCATTTGACTAAAACTTTTGAAAGAATCCTTAAACTTCACGCTGTTCAACCAGCATCCAGAGCCTTTATTGCCACTCTATCAACATTAAGGTTTCCATCGCCTCTTGGTACCTTCATTTTCTGCAAGCGGTGTATCGTCTGAGTTGGGAATCACTTGTTTTTCTCATGCAGTATCCAACGCACTCCAGCTGTACCATCTTCACGCGAACATCTACTAACAGATACTGTTTTTTTTTAAGCAGCTCAAAGTATGTTCATTTAGCAGAGAATTTATTAAAAGACGGAGTAAAAGTTGGCATCTTGCATTTTTCTGTCCCCCACTCATCGAAGCCGTTCAAGCCAAAAAAATTGATGCAAATTTTGAGATTTCTCCACTGCTACATGGTTCACTAATATTCAAGATTTCTCAGTTTAAATTCCAAATTGCTCCATGTTTCCCAACCAAGCAGTAAAGTTTTACTTCCTATTTCCTCCTTACTCGACTATTAGCTTCATTTAGAGTTTTTGTCCACTGCAGTATGGAAACGAAGGCACTGTAGCTGTTCAACTTTTTTCCATAATTTTTAAGACTTTGATGTGCTTAAAAATTGATTTGAAGTACCAAATTTCAACCAGAATCGATTTCCTGTTAGCAGTCCAAACACTAGGCATTGTTTAAAAATGGAAGGAAACATAAACAAGGATAAGACTTTTCTGCCTACATCAATTAATGAACAGGACGGCAGTATCCAGACAGCACCAAAAAAGAACACAGAAATGAAAAGTATAGGCCATCACAATATTGACAATTTTGGTACAAAAAGAAATAGTAGCATTTCGATTTTTGAATCTGAAATTATTATAGATGGTTACTGATACAAATTAAAAAAGAAAAGAAGACAAACACCGTCTAATATCTTGCAATGCTAAAAAAAGCTGTCACACCCCGGAAGAAAAGTGCTTTCAAAAATCGTGTTACTATGTTGTAAACTACAAAGTTCACCTGTCTTCACGAGAGGCAGGCAACAACTGATTGTTTGGAATGGGTTAGAATAACAGCTTGAACAATCTCAAATAAACAATTTAGCAGGCAGCCGGAGAGCTAATCAGATAGGCAGCACCTATCTAGTAATTTCGACGGGTCTAATAAGCCAGTCGATTAAGTAATACACATATATTATAGAGGAATAGAAAACATAGAATCTGAAGTGGAGAAGTAAATACCCGACATCAATGACAATAAAGGAAGATGCAGTGCCATATGAAGAATACCATCCTCCGCTTATGAAAATATGATACTTTAAAAAATTTCTAAGGCTGAAAAGAAAAGTATTCTATTTATTTACTAATTGCTGCTGTTTTAGAAGAAAAAAGCATGCAAAAAAAACAAAAAAAAAATTTATTCTATGATTTTGCTGGCACTTTCGTTTGAGTGTAGTTGCTGCAGTGATGCAAAAGCTGAAGAAGAAAATTTAGTTTTTAAAATTTTGTGGTCTGCCGGCTTAACGTTATCCTTTGTTAAAATGCTGTGTATTCTATTTATTGCTTCATGACATCTGACATTTGCCTTCTATCATTTAGCAGTAGGCAGTATAGCTAAACACAACAGACTTCCGGATACATTATCATATATATGTATTTGTATTTGTATTTGTAATATACAACATATAATATATTATATTTTTCTACTCCAATTAGTTAGTTTCTTAGGATCATGTTTCATCTTTTAGGAATACTAGTAAGGTTACGATCACTTGTGCCTCGTCTTCAGGCTGTCAAATCGTACACTGTCGCTTAAATACACACTTTCCTGTTACCGTAAGCCGTACCGGTGTTCTAAAAAGACTAGTTCCAAGTTAACAGAATAGAAGGAGGGAGAGAGGAGAGTACTTTAATGCAATCCTAAAATAAGGTTTTAGGTATATAACCCGATGACAACAGATTAAAGCAATTCAAGAGAAGTCAGTGTCAAATTTCAAATGAACTCAGAAATGGTGTGATAACGCGTCTGAAGCTAGCCATTTCAACGGTTAAGTGAATGTCTAATAAGAATGGGAGGGCGTAGGAAAAAACGGGCAGTTATACTGTCAGAAAGCAATCATGTGTCAAGGATTTTTTACTCAATGATTAATTTTTAGTGTAAAACGCAGCATCGGTCGATACCAGGGCTCTGTTCCCTCGGTCTCGTACACAGTGAGTACCAAGCACTCTCTTCCCAACTAAAAAATTCTGTGACGATCTGGCGCAGTCCGGAATACAATCGCTTAAGCAGATTCCAAGTAACTACGCAATTTAATTCTTGTGGCAATGTCTTTGTAAATTCTGCTTGTAAGTGGGATTTCCCATATTTTTATACACGCCATAATTCTTTATTTTTCATAATTTTCCCAAAGCGTATGGTAGTTTTACTAAAACCACGACCTTTATCCCGTGACCGATAAGCACAACTGTAAACTTGTCAGATAGCTTATACAAAAACAACACTTTTATTATTTCCTTAGAAATATTAACAGTGCGATGATGTTACAAAAACACCAAAGAACTAGTTACAACAAAACAAATGACCACAGGAACATATTATATATGATACCTGAAGTCCACAAATAAACATTTTCTTTTTTTATTCCTTGTTCAAAATAGATTAAAGTCAATAGACTAGAGATCCGTCCTCATTAAAGATGTTTAAGTAGGTTATAAATAACGTGTACTCTCTACTACTCAAATGAAAAACTGGTCGTAGTTGCTTCCCTCACGATTTGACTGCAGATATATGAAAAAAATGCTCTTTAAATGTCACCTAAAGTAACTTTCTGCCTTATGCTGCCTAATAAACGTAACACTCAGATTAAAAAAGATAGCGTTTACCGCTCACTCAAATTAAGACTGCAAAATGATGCTGAAAGAGTACTGAAAATGTCACAGTACACGGAGGTACAATGACATTTCTAACCTACTAGATTCTTATCAAGTTTTTTTTGATTTAGCTGGTGTAAAATCTAAACAGCCCACAAAATCAACAACTCAGGAACTTAATCACTGTTACTAGCGTAACGCTCTTTCCGTTTTTTTTTTGGTGGCCCTGCCATATTTAAAAATTATTAGCTTGATTTCTAACTCACAAGACAAATAAAAACCAAAAAATCTTATATGCACAATACAGATATAACCGGTAATCTACACGTATTTATATGGTAAAACTCTTTTGACGGTTGAGAATTTGAAGAAAGATCACAACTGAACATCACGTAACAACAACCATATTACAAAAACCAAACTTTAATTTAAAACAAGGTGACTGTCACTCTCGTTGTACTTCGCGTCAAGTAGTAGCTGGGAGATTAAGCATGGAGTCAAGAAATTGAAGTCCCCTAAAAAAAAACTCGGAAGATTACGGTCTGCTTATACGAAAATTTTTAAAATTTTGCATACAGAAGTTGATATCAAGCCTTATTCCCTTGCCTATTCTTTTCCTTTCTTCAAGTAATTTCTCATTTTGAACACTTGTGGTCAGTCTTTACAGAAACAATAACCGATTTGAAGACAATGTTATATCGAATAACAAGACATATTAAACAGAAAAACCCGGTAAACAAACTTTCTATAACACCACAAACTGAAAGAACGACAAGCATTACTGTAGCAAAGACTAGATAAATAGAACCCAATGAATGCACTCTACACTGCAGCAAATTTAGAGTCGACTAAACCAGTTTAAGATGTCGTTCTTGGAGATTTGCAACCTAATCCTCCATCGTTGGGCAAGTCATATAAAAGAACCTTATTTGAGCACTTTGACGAGTAGCACCAAGCTATTAGATGTGACATCCTTACAAAAGCTAACCTTGGAAAAGAAAACTACTTTGTTAGCCTTAACAAATACTCGATCAAATTTCTTCACACAATTTTTTTGCTAACCTGCTCTGCCCCACTGGTCCTAAGTCTTCTGCTATCCTTTTTTAGTGGAAATCCTGTCATCTCCTTCCACTAAATACCTTAGGCTTCCAGTCTCTTCCAGTTCATATGCGTATATTTGCAATAACTATACCACCATTTAGTTTCTCCCAGAACATTTAAACCACTCTCACACTGTTTAATGAAAGAACCAAGTAGCTATCTTCTACATTATTTCCGATTCATGATCATTCCCTTCTTTAACTATCTGGTTCTGACTTTCCCAGATTAACCATAAACCATTACTTATAGCTTCCAAACCCTCCAGTGCCTCTAAGGACATCTTTTACTACCACCGCTGGGCAAGAAATATACATAAATAAAATAATCATTAATATAAAAACCAACTCAATAAGAAAATAATTGCAATAATTGCACACTTGAAAAATATACGGACTTAGTTAGAAATTTTCCAGCCTTCACTAAAACTTCAAAACCAATTAATAAGAAGCAAGTCCTAAAATCCATAGTGAAATTCCTTCACCACCTTGAGCGTACTGATTTCCCACCAGAAACCGTCAAATGACACAATATTCCTAACCCTCCAGAACAATCCTGAATGCAACATGAAGCAAAAAATTACCACTAAACATCCATTCACCTTTCCGTGACTCTAAAGGTTATAGATGTTGTAAAACCAAAAATTAGTGAGGTACTTTAAGCAGTAATTTTTTCACATGAACTGACGTTTTGAGAGTGGAAAACAACCTGCAAATCTTAATCTCAATCCAGCAAGGGCACTCTTCAACAGTTTTTCTGTCATAGTCTGCTCCAAACCCTTTGATAAATGAAATTGTTACAGTGCATAAACCCTGTAGAACATCGACTCCTACGTCTAATATCTGCAAATATAAGCAATAAAGGAATATTTAAAGATGAATAAAGTGCGAAAATATGTTTCAACAACTGCAACTTCTTACAACAAAGAACAGAAGCGCTCTAAAGATGGCTTAAATAACATACTTTGCGTCTGCTTTCTTCACTTAACTGAAGTACATTTTCAGCATCGTTTGCCACTATTTGCTGGTCTCTCCAAGCCAACAATTGACTGATACAATACTGCAGATCAAAGACCTAAAATTTCAGACTCTTCTCGCTATAAAAATAGAGTCCATTGGAACAAGACTGAGTTTTGAAGTGTTCACACTTTGTGAATAACTGTCGGAAGCGCTTAGGCAAAGTTAACAATAAATGTTAGAGAGGGAAGAAACAAGCATAAGAGGCAGAGTAAAATTAAGTAAAGTTAAAACTTGAAACAAAAATTAGATTGAAAATCACAAGTTACTGGAAGTACAGAACCTTTTTAATGTAACATCTAAGCTTGTGCAGCCGACAAATAAGGACGGTTGAGTTGATTTCCAAACCCCAAGTAAAACTCTAATTCCACTAGCAAAATAAAAAATTAAGACAAAGTTATGATGAAAATTATTCACTTTCAACTCAGCAGCAGGTAATACCCTGTATATATCGCATCCAGATGCCTTGTTCGGAGAATTAAGAGTTAAGAAACTGCTCTGTGCAAATACTGAGTTCTTCTCTAGAAGGTTCTGCATATAAACGTCTCCATTATCTTTTAATTCCAAAACAATACCTTTTGCGAGTGATCCTCTGAAACATATTCTCACGTTATAAATCCAAGAAAATCAGAGAATTTCTTCACTGGCAATAACAGGGTTCAACAACAAGGATGATATGCTACCTGACTCTCTCTACAACTGTAGGCCTTTCTAGATTTGGTAAAGTATTCAAACAAAAACGGCCGGGTATTGTATCGTCGAAGCCACCATCAACAAAAACCTTAGAAGTGTCAGCCAAAAAAGTTTTTCCGACTTTTGTAGTGTGTTCATGGTAAGAAATCATACACCAATGAGTTGGAGCTAGAAATGTTCTTCATAAAATCGGAGTAAACTAGAAACGAAGTTACATACAAAACTTACGCGGTTGTGCCGAAAAGTCGTCTACATTTAAACTAATATTTTTCAGTTCCATCATACCCACCTCTAAATTTAAGGAATATTAGCATGATCAGAAACGATCAAAAAGCTAACGTTTTGAGAAAACTGGTAAAAGCGCTGAATGTTGGAAAATAAGTTAAAATTATTCTATCAAATAAAGAAAAACAAACGAGGTTCCATTCCGTAAAAATTTGGAAATGAGGAAGGCATCAATGGTCGTATTTGGTTTGAATTAGCTGAAAAGTAAATATCTACACAAATCTATTCTGTGAATTCAAGCCTTATCTGTTACACAACGCTCAACGAGGATAATAAGAATACACCGAGAGAAATCTATCAAGTTAATTTCAATTCATCATCCCCTCAGTGTCCCTGCAGGAAACTTCCGTCCAAACAGGTGATCAAGACGACCAAAAACCCTTGAAAGTACTTTTTAACTCACCTAAAACTATTTATTTTTGTACCCTGACAACAGTTTCTGGCACAAAGAAAAATAATTATTAAAAGTCTATAATTTCAATAACTTTCAATAACGAGCCCCTTGAGGAAAGTTAATGGAAGGCGATACTGCTAATACCTATAACCACTAAAGAAAATCTGGGGAAATATTAAGAAAAAGCTCATACTCAACTATCGTCTGTAAGAGCAAAGAGTAACTATACACCGCTTAAATTATACAAACTCAGATGCAGTTCCATAGAAAGAGAACCCAACTTCACCTTGTTCAGCTCCGATAAAGGATAATCTCTTCAAAAGCAATAAAAATTTATTTGCCAGATCCGTTCTCAATATTAGGAAGAAACTACAAATCAGAAACATTGCTGAAGTGTTTCTCTAGAAAAAAGAAAAGCTGCTACCATGATGTAAAAAATTTTACTGCATTTATTGGCATTCAAGGTGAGAAAATGACTTAGTAATAAAACATAAACAAAAAAATGTAAGAAGCCCTAAATTGTTTTAATGACCTTCAGTATCCTAAAACCCTTCAGCTGAATGTCCTGCGAAAGATTTATCACCTAATCGTAATTTGATGATGAAACATTAGTTCATTTTCTTTCAAGAGCGCGTCAACTACAATAAAAACAACAAAATAAAAGTTTACATGACGGCATCCCTGGATTGAACAGAACTGGCGGAGTTGTAACAACAGGTTCATGAGGGGTGACAGGACAGCTCCTTGGGTCAACAGTACCAGGCACACATGAAACGTTCCCAGCCTCATTTTGAAAAGAAGGGTCTAAATGGACGCAAATATTACATTTAAATGAAGTAGAAAGAACTTACTAAAGATAAAGACTGAAAGTAACTCCAACAACAGTGAGGTTACTGTATAAGTTGAATTGTGAGCTAAACAACACAATTTCTTTACAGGATAAAACAAACAAACAGAAACTACAGTGCTTTTGTCATTCAAGTGCCTACTAATATTCAAGCAAAAAAGTTTACTTACGAAGCGTAAGAGGCAAAGATATTTGCGACGGTCGATCCATTACAGGATACCAAGACGCCGTTGTGGTCTGAGTTTCCATTAACTGTGGTCCAGAATGAGAATCTGTACAGGCTAAAGCAGAAGAATATTATAGCAAAAAATCACTTACTTAAAATAAAAGTAGAAGAAAAAAAATATTAAAAATATGCTATCCCAAATAACACTTCTCACCAGGAAGTCGTACATTTGGAGGAGTGTATGAAGTAGAAGCATAAGCAAGTTTTTGTGCTACCCCATCATTTCCATCCGAAGGTCGCATTGGTGCCCTTGAAGATGATACTTTTGCGTTTTATTTAAGCCAAAAGACAAAAGAAACTGCGCTAGACTGGATTTAGACTCCTGAACGTTATGCACTAAAGTAACTAAAAAAAGTTATACTTTGGCGAATCTTCTCGACTAGGCGAAAGAGGATCCTCTTGAGACGAACGCTGCTCAATTTTCAGCTTTGACAAATCTAAAGATCCAATCCCAGGAGGAACTACTCGCTCATAGTGGTAGGGATTAACACAAACCTGTAATTACATCTTTAACAATGCATGAAAAGCCTCAAGTTCCAAAAACATGCATATTACCTGTGGTACCCGAAAAAAGTGACCAAAAACTTTCAGCAAATGAAGACAAAAAAAAGGGGAAGAAAAGAGAACAAAAGTTCTAGAGAAAAATCTTTCGTATATCAGATGCTCACAGGGTTCCGGTAATGACCATTCTGCTGTAATCTTATGTGGAGACTTTTAAAATCTATTGCCGACCGTCACCCTCCTTTAAACTGTGTCACTATTTAATTCAATTCTCCCATTCTCTTCATCGCTTCGCAACCGTTTCAAACCAATTTATCACTGTCATCCTTCCCAATCACCACTTGTTTACATTCAGCGACAATTCACACTAATATTTTTTATTACTGGTATCGCTTCAATTATGTGCTTTTTGTTCTGACTCTAAAAACCATTTGTAATCTATCTCATACTCCATATAAAACGTTCAGGTTCAGAGAAACTATGCAGATGCTGAAACAATTACCTACGCAACTGTCTCCGTCCATGGTACCTGTTAGCTAAAAATCTTTTTATCTTCCCCTGCTACTTCTTCCAAGCAAAATAAAAAACACTTCTAGAAACATTTGTTTCTGAGCGGATCTCAATCGCACCCCCGATGAAAGCCACTGATACCAACTCTACATAATCGAGTCGAATACTATCATGAAACGCATTACGTTTCGCGATAAAAATGCTGATTGAGTTTAAATTAGCAGCCCTAATATGTTTTAAAATTTATTCAGAAAAAAACGGAAAACCCTTCGGATCTTTTCACCTTATTTGCAATTCAATGACGCTAATATAATAGCTTGAAAGCCAGAAATATTCCACCAAAAAACAGCAAATATCATTACCCATGAATGAAAGTTTTTCATTTTGAAGTTTCAAGGGATCGAATTAGGAATGGAAAAATGTACTTAACTTCTAGGAGGAAACACGACAAAGGATCACAAAAACATAACAACTGCGCCTCTCTCCCCTTTCCCCCCTCCTCTCCAATATCCATTAAAAAAAGGCAGAAGAATACAACACTCACTTTTAATTCAATCACTCCCTTGCTTTTAATACCTTATCCACCTAACACCTCTAGTAAAGGAGATAACAGCAAACTCTTGTATTTTTATAATTAATAGAAAAGTACAAATATTCCTACTAATTTGAGGCAACTTCTAACTATATGAGAAGAATACTCTAGCAATTCTTGGCAGTAAGTCTTAACTGCGTTCTTCACTGTAACCACCCTCCGTCACTCTTGTCCGTGATTATCCGTCTCCCGGAAGGCTCTAAATGAGCTGTTTTCCAAGCCCTTTAACTTCTGCACAACAAAGAACGGATCTGTACGACTCCCACACCCCTCTGTCAATGTGAATTTAAAAAGCTGATCAATTCCAGAAAAGCGATGAAATTAAAATTAACTTATTTGCTTTTCTCACTTAAAATAAAACTAAGTAGACGAAAGCGCAAAGAAAAAGAGCAAAAAATAATAATAATCGATATGACTAACATGTTCACACTTTAAATCAAACGCGCATCGACAAATCGGTAAATGTTTCAGTTCATTTTTGTGTAAGTCAGGCCATCGCCATATCCTCGCATAAACAACGTGAGGAAAACCTTTTCTGCCAGCGACCTGAAAGCCTGCTCACTTTTCCCACAGCAAGTTTACTTGAGTTATATGACAAGCGAATATATGAACGATGGCAATTAAAAACGTGCACTTCTCTTTATAGGTTTATGCACAATAATGATACCAATAAAACGAAGTGATTTTCTGAAACAGCAAGAAAACCTGTAGGCGCCCATCCAAAGTACGTGGAATTGTGATACAATTTGCAGCTATTTTTCCGTGCGAAGTTATCGCCATTATCAGAGCATCCAGCTCATCTCTTTTATCCTTCAGTTTTTTAATCAAACTTTCAATAGCCTTCCGCCCGAACTCCTCATCAGGTCCCTTAAATACAGTTCAAAAATAATCAAACCAATTTTGTTATTCTTTTATCTCGAAGCGGCTCACAGTAAATTTCCAAGAATATTTCCAGTACAGTTGTTTTCAATATCAGATATCATAAAACCTCTTGAAAACTAAATGGTCACGTTCAGCGAATTAAGCAAGTGATGGACTTCAGTGAAGGTTGAAAAGCCAAACCATGTGATAAAGCATTAAACACTGCGCAATAGTTGCACAAGGATCTGAACTCGTTGGCCTCTGCGAATTAATCGGGAGTGGGCCTTGACTCGGATTTGGAGCAGACTGCATTCGGCAGTATGCTCTGCTACCACGCATTCTGCCAAAACTGTTTCTTCCCTACGTATAAACGCTTTTAGTAAGAAAAATGCAACAAAATCAGATAGTGCTTACAATAAAATGAACCAGAATAACGATCTACAATGCAACCTTCAATATTTTCATGGCCGAATACCCTTCGTGATTTAAATTGTAAAAACCCTAACGACTATCAGAGTACAGAATAAAACAAGATGAAACGCAGAAATATAATAATTTTTTATCGGAAAAAGCTAGGTAGTGCAAAGAGTAGCATACAGTGATAAATAAGGTGACAAGACAAGTTAGTAATCACAGCAATCAACTTTATTTAAAAGTTCTAAGAAAATTTTGGGAAGCTTAAATTTATACCATCATAACAGTAACAATAA
>UXUI01007546.1:33277-43386 GCA_900576705.1 Enterobius vermicularis | reverse complement strand
AATTTTACTTTTAACATCTATTTTTTTATTGAAATAAAACATATAGCAGAGATAACATTATTGAAAAATTACTTAAAAGCAGCAAACTGAGATAAGATAAGATTATAAATCAAGAAATTTAAAGTACGGTTTTTGTAATTTTTCCTTGACAATTCAAAACGTTTACCTGCAGGGCAACAATAATCCAAGAATGAAAACTTTTTTTTTTTTCTGCTTACCAGTTGGTCTTACCCAATAAACAAGACTAAACTTCTTCAAGTTCTTGATTTGCCTATGTAGTTAAACTCTGCAAACTTATCCTGTAATATATGATTAAAAAAAAATAGACTTTTTTAAAAATATTTTGTTAACGATCAGTATATACGACTGCCACAACGTAACCAAATTTGTTGAATTTTTGTTCCTCCAGTAAAATTTCAAGCTGACTTTAAATGTAGTGAGTCAATTTATTTTGTCATCCATTTTAATTCTGACAAATTAATGCCTTCTTTTGTTGCGCAAAAACCTTTTTCATTTAATCAATTTGCATTGGCTGAACTCCCCAGTCCATTTTGTATTGATTCGTGTAAAAGTCTAGTCCGTCTGGTTTATTTGCCGTTGCAAAAGATACCAAGCCACAAAGCAAACGGTCTACAGAAAAATTTTGAAAATTTTGTGGAGTACAACGATGTCACTTTTCGTATGACCCAAATGTTTGGTAAGGACACTAAGCAAAGCGCCATTTATTTTCACTAGACTGATTGTACCAGAAAAGTAGCTTTTGAATTCTCGTTTGTACACTTGTTCAACGTTTAATAATTAAGATCTAAAAGACTGAGCGAAACTTTTTGTAATAAAAACAAACTAAAGCCCAGAAGTTTCTGACGATATCGGAAAAACTGTGCTATAAGCTTATGTCGCGTCTGCTTTAAAAACCCTTCACTCTTTCGTGTAAATAATTAAGAAATTAACAAGCAAATAGTATAAGCAGGTAGTATATTACCTGTCACAATAATACAAGGTAATATGCACGATTTTTAACTCTGAAACTATCGGCACATTTGCCGCTTTTTTAATGCCTTATAACTCTAACAGCTCACACTTTAAAACACACTTTTTACACAGCTTTTCCTCGAGTAGAAGTCATACAAATTTTGCTGAGCATCTTAGTGAGTTATTGGCTATCCGATCTGTGTTGCGAGCTTCATATCCAAACCAGGCACCACCCTAAAATAATTGAGTTATGCAAAGCAATTATAACACATTCAAGCAACAGAGTCTTCAGCTTCATGCTTAAGTCATTTAGCACGAAAATACTACTGCATTTTCACCCTCTATCCCTTGAATGAGTTATCTGCCTCGGAAATTATCTGTTTGCGGCTGTTCAAACGCTCCATAGTTCCGACTATTTTTCGGTTACAATACGATATCCTTGGCCACAGACGTTCAATTCCTCTGTACCAAGTGTAGTAAGGCCTTCCAGTTTTTTAGCACCTAATTTAAGCGGTGTTCATAAAATTTTTAAATTTTCGTTGCGTTGCACTCCTGACGGTTCACAGTACAATGAAGAGATATCTTTAATTGTGTTGCTCCAATTAATTTCAAGCAGATCTTTTGAAACTAGTAAAAACTTTTACGAGGGGAAATAAAGTTCTCTGAAGGTTTCTGCCCATATCATCCCATTAATCTGCTTTGTTGCTTACTGTTTAAATCAATTTATTTCCGGCATTTTAAAGTAACCCGCTTCTGGTAGGTTTAAATGACTACAGATCTTCGAAATACTTAGCTAAATGTGTAAGAATCTCCTCATTTTCCTCTATTTTCACAAGATAAGTTCTTTAGTTCCATCCAGTTTCTGCCTTCTTCTGTAACATTCACTATAAAAGAGAAAAACCACTTCTTCATGAACCTCCGACTTTAATTCCTTTAGAAAACGTTGGACTTTCAAATTGCCAAAAAGGATTTAAACATGAAAAGCTTTTTGTGAGGAAGTGCTGTGCCGTGAGAAATAAACTCCACTCTTCCTACTCAGCACCAAGGCCTGCTGCTTGCCCAAATTTGCGATAAACCTGAACATCGACCCGAAGTAATGTGAATTAATGAGCAATAACTCGTATGACTGACCGCCCACGAAGAAACAACCGCAGGGGACTCAATTTATCGTCACCGATGTTTCAACTGTAAAAGGCACAACTCCGAAAAAGCTTCAAATTTTATATCCTCAGCAATTTCGTATGTCAGCACTCCTTTCCAAAAAGCTGTATCATAGTCTTTTTAGACCTTCATTTTCGATGACAAGCATTAATATCAGTAATTAATTGTCGAAAGAAAATGCCTGAAAGCAAAACATAATTGGAAGTCTTGTCTGCTGGTCCTTTTAAACATCTTGTTTGTAACCGTTCAATCACAGAAAAATGATGATCTACTACCTGGTAACGCTAATAAAGAACTTCATGCACTGACCTTCAGACTTCGGATATGTTAAATTAAGTATTAATTAATTTGTTCGGAAAACCAAATTGCAACTCCTAGTCAAGAAGAAATTTATTGATTCAGATAAAAGATATTTCACCTGACTTGGTCCCAGCGAATTAAAAGAAGTAATTTTCCTCAATGACCCCATATTTCAAATACAAGTGAAAAATTAGAAAACCTCGCGCAGAAAATTCCAACCCTTTAAGAAGAAGCCCTAAACTCTATCCACCTAAAAAGCTCACTTAAAATACTATTACACGACTTCAAGATAAACTTCGCACTACTGCTAATTTCACCATTCCAGTTTAAAATTTTGGACGGAATTATGCATTGCGGTCAACAACTGTTACAAAAACTTTCGCCAACTGAGCAGGTTTAACCGCTATTTAAAGCACTGCTAAAACGCAGCAAAACAACAAAAACAGTAATCATTGCTTAGCAACTTAACAAAAACGATGAACCAAAAAACTTCTTTAAAGAGCTTTTGAATGTTCACACCAATTACCAAAAGCAAAGAAATACCCTTAGTTAGCTTTCGTCAATTCCATACAACAACCTACGTAAATACCTTGTTACATATACAGATAAATTCTAAGTAATACTATCTTTATATAGCAATTTTTTAGAATAAAAAACTCTTCAATCTGTATATTTTGATAAACTAATCTTAGGCACAATATTCATAGACTGTAGCTCCTGGAACAAAAGTTTACAAGCATACGGTATTTTGATTGTGGCCATAGTTCTTGACGAACGACAGTATTGGCACCAGCCTTTGTATCCTATTATTCCACATTTTGAGCAAACATCAACCTAAAAGTCATCGGTTGAAAATATCGACTTTATCAATCTGCTCTGATCTCGACACTATCCGCCTTTCAATCTTGCAAAACTCAAAAACTTCAATACAAATTCTGTGGTAGTTCCTCTGGGATAAGTACAACCGGTCAACTCACTTGAAACTCATCTGACGACACCATCAAACGTTCCATAAGTAACATGCTAGCCCCGTAAGCAATCAAGCAGTCTCGCTCCATTTCTCCTAGTCGAAGACCGCCATCTCGCGCCCTACCTTCCGTAGGCTGTCGAGTCAAAACAGCTCTAAAACAATTTAATATTACATAGTTATCAAAATAAACTCGCCAAGACCTCACCAATGCAACCAGAATTAGTAAAAAAGAGAAACTGCAGCAAAACTCAAAAAATTATATATATGTCTTCCACATTGAACTTCTAAATGTGAGCAGCGTTTCCACGCAGCTACTTGATAAACTACAAAAGGAAACGATAGTTCCAAAAACTAAAAGTGAAAGACTTATTTTAAATAATTTATGTAAAGTTAACAAACCTGGGGCCTCTAGCTCTAGCATGCATTTTGTCCAACACCATGTGTTTCAACTTTTGATAATATATAGGACCAAAGTAAATGTAAGCTGAAAGTTGTTGTCCAGTAATCCCTGAAGTAAGCATGTCTTTGCCCATGAAATTGAAACCTCTAGCCGCCAGTTCCTCGCAAACATCAGCAACCTATAGACATACCACATTGAAATTTTAAGGTAAAAGTGGATGAGGCGGAACCCAATATGCAGTACTTAATGGACGCCAACAGAAGAAAAAGAAGTTAAACCTGATCTCCTCCAAAAGCCGTGCCGTAATGAAAACGCCCCGTTAAAATAGCGTTCTTCCCGCTAAGGAGTTCCATAAGCTTCCCGACAGTCATACGACTAGGATAGCCATGTGGATTCATTATAATGTCAGGACACATGCCGAGATCATTGAAGGGCATATCCTCCTGAAGACTTACTTAAGATTAAGACAACAAGGAGATGCCCCAAAAAGTTTTGTAAGAGCAATAAAAAGTAAAAAATTCTTCCAGGTTGCAGAAAACTATCAGAAAAAGATACCTGTTGCGCAATCAAACCGCAAACCCCTTTCTGACCATGTCTGCTACTAAATTTATCGCCTAATTCTGGTCTCCTAAAGGATACATTAAAATCGACTTGCATATAAAAGTTGTAACAGATAACAAGTTCAAAATAAATAATTATGACAGAAGAAACTCTGTTTTTTGAATTACTGCTTCAGTTCCAACCTGGTTTGACGCAAACGAATTTTTATAAGATGCGCATCGTCTTCATTATATGTTAACAAGACACTTTCAGCATACGACGGAGTAGCCGTACGATACGTAACAGAAACGTCCTTGTATTCCACATTGCGAGAGCCTTGCATAATGCTAACTCCGGGAGCCGATGGCGCACCGGCTTCAGAACTGATTATTGGCATATGTTTATTTATCATCACCTTAAAAAGACACCTTTATTAAGCTACATAAAAAAAAATATTATAAAATTTTTAAAAAGATGAGTCTAAAACTGAACGACACAGGAAAGTTAACAATAATTTTAGTTCAAGTTCAATACTTGTTTCGAATATATGCGTGCCCCAGCATAAACAATGCCTTCTTGGTCCAAAACACGATGCTTGAAAATTGGCTTACGGGTTGCTGCATCCAATGTCGGTCCCATCAAGCGGTCAAAAGTTTGATTAGGATATTTTTTTGCTGTTCCTTTCGCATGCTTATAAACCAAACATCTTCCATAGCCTTTAATTATTCCTTTTTCATGCTTGGTGTAATTTGTTCGAAATGAAGTCGATGAATTAAAGATAGAGATCAGCACCTACGTCCCCATTCAGGGTAATGTTCAAAAAGACGAAACAAAATCGCTAAGACACTTTTAGAAAACTATAATAAACCAAAAATGGAAGACCAAAAGCCCCTTCATTTTACCTACCTCTATCTAAAGAGGCTTTATTTAATACTAATGCGTCTTCAATATCGTAGCCGCTGTACGACATCACGGCAATAATCGCGTTTTGCCCCGCAGGTAACTTCTCAAAGTTACAGAACTCGATGGTCTAAAACTCAATTGCATAAAATAATTTCGCGTCAAAGCACATACTTTTTTTCCAGAATTTCTGTAGACTCGATCAAGGAGTACGTCAAATCCAAAAATTAAAAAGAAGTTAACCTCACTTTCTGCTAAATCACACTCTAATACAGCAAAAAATTTTGAATTTATTATCTGTTCCGTCTCAACGCCTTACGACAGAATATAAATGGTACGAAATAGAATTTATAAATTTCTATATAAGCTCATATCTATCTAATTTTGCTGATTCATGACCAAACAATAAAGTTTCAAATCGCACCTAACACAGCAAAAACCTAAAATCTTATGCCTTTAAAAGAGATATAATCCGAAAATAATATCAACTCCTAAACTGTTCTTTCGCTAAAAGAAAACCACTGCTTGACTCTACCAATAACGCAAATCCAAGAAAAATTTGCGCAATCAGCTGAAAAAGTTGAGTGTCTGAAATATGGTGACCTCTAAGTACTATTAAAATCAATACTTAAGGTAGGCCGAAGGAAGTAAAACGAACAAAAATCAGAAAAAAACTTCAAATGCTAAGAAGGAAATATAAGGAATTTGAAGAAGCTGCAGAGAGCACCTTAGTTTTGACTAATGGACGTTGGGGATAAACCATTAAATACATCAGAGAATCGATACGCTTTTGTTGATTGTAACCAATTGTGCCCATAGCTTGCTTACCCATTGCGCACTGATAAGTATTTCTTGGACTTTGATTATGATGCGGATATGGAATTAAACCAGCACAAACACCCAGAAGCGTCAACGGTTCAATCTGTTACAAATGCTACATACGTAAAATACAACAGCTTCTCTCAACTAAAATCACAAGACACAAATACCTCTAGATGTGTAGTATTCGGTTTAATTTCGTTCTCATAAACTGCAATCGAAGCATCATTCATTTCATTAACATCCAAGTATTCAATAAGACCATCATCAACGAAATCCTCAAAAATTCTATGTCCCTTCTTCAATTCCTAAACCACAAAGCGATCAAACCAGCAACAATTTCCAATAAAGAAAGCTACAAAACACAACCTCTAGGTCATTCTGAGTTACGTGTGGGCGTCCATCAGTAACAATTATATAAGGTCTACACAATCGACCACCATCACTGGCTATATAAACTGATCTTAATGCAGCATTTGTCGACACTGAGACAAATTCATTTAGAAGGCCATTACGCCGTACTGCGCGAATGGTGGATACAATGCGTTGGGGGTCATTCGTTAGTCCAACTATCGCGCCATTTAAAAACACGATATGATATTTCCTAAAAGCGTAAATCTAAAAGTACTGTTGAGCTAAACAAGCTAAATGCTTACACATCCAGCAGCAAATGCTTGTCATAAGAGGAGACATTTTTCGCATCTACCAGTAAGTGGGTTATAAGTAAATTATAAAAAAAGTGGCACAACTTGTTATTTTGAATTAAAAAAATGAAACACTCACGGATTATGAATTACAGAAAAATGAAGCGACTGTAAGTTTTCAACTCCAGCATTATACAGCAGTCGCAAAACTGGCTGAAAATTATTTCATTTTTAAAATTTCAATAAAGTTCGTTTCTGAAGTAATAAGAAAAATAGACACTTTCAAATTCCAGCCACTTCAAGACAGCCAAGATCCGTTTAGTCCTCCCAAGACACCAAATACTCTAGTGTTAAAAAAACAAATATATACCCGTTCATCACTGTCTGTTGTGATATGACTTATTAAAGCGAGATTCTTTACCAATCCACATGACTCACCCTCTGGAGTATCAGAAGGACACAACATCCCCCACTGAGATGGCTGCAGTGAACGCGGTCCCGAAACCTATAAAAGTTTTAAAGTAAGACAACAATGACTTAGGATCACTTACAGTCGTTTCTAAAAGTTAAAAAATTCCACTACGGTAGCCTAAAAAGCATATGCTAAATGACGAAAATTCTGTTTCTTTATTTTGCCTCTGAAACTTACTTTTCGGGTCTTCTCAAAGGTTGAATTTATTCTAGTCATCATGCCAAGGACAGATATATATGATAAACGGGATAAAACCTAAAATTTATTGAAAACTACTCCTAGTCACATAGCTTCTTTCAAGATGGTCACTTGATGTAAACGGAAAAGCGAAAAAGGAAAATCGTGAAAAATGTTTTTAACGGCTGCTCAAGAAAACCCATCAAATGACCTGTGTAACTCCATGCCTCTCCATCTTAAAACGTTTGATGATCCAGTTGCCACTAGAAAGTGCATTAACCAAAGCGTTAGTAATCAAGTCCTATAAACTACTTGTTTAACAACGGTAAAAGTAAGAAGCTGTCATATCACCAAACTTCAAAGTAATAGACAGCGAATGACTGAAGTAAAGGAACTGAATCACAAAATTCCCAAAAAAAAATGTACTAAAACAAAGAAAGTCCAATAGTTACATAAACTAAACCTGCTGCATGCATTTAACAATGTCCAGTGAAGCAGCCCTGTTATGAGTGAAACCACTATCAGCCTTCCTCTTCAATTCTGAGTTAAATCTGAAATTCATGCCTTAATCTAGAAAAATTAACCATATGATAAAACAAAAAACGCTTAAAAAAACCTCTTGAAGACATCTTCAAAAAGCAGCCCTAACAAAGAGCCTGCAAGCTCGAGTCTTTTATTGCCATAAAAGTCACGGTCGTCGCATTCTACGTCGCCCAATTCAGCTTGTATTAACCTAGAAAATTCAGACGTATTCAAAAACTGACTTCTCAGCCCACATTTTTTCTGAGTGAGCAAAAGTGCAGATCACCTTCTAACCATTAATCCTATGTAAATTGCCTTCATCTTCATATTACCATCGCCACTCGAAATATGGCAAACCATCAAATTAGTAAGAAAATCGATAGCTTCATGTTCTCGCTTCAGTGGTCCAGAAGTTAAAGAAGGTGCTTCATTAGGACCTCCAAAAGCAAATTTTCTTGCATTTATCTAAAATTGAAATAGCAGTTAACAAGAAATTACGAGAAATATTTGAAAAATATGTACCCTAAGCGAAAGGAAAGACATTCCGAATACAGACTATGGACCTATAGGTCACAATATAACATACTTGTCATATTTTATAACTGCTTTGAAACCTGTTAGCAATAAACCATATAGTACAACTATATGCCAAAACAAAATAGTTCTCCGAACCGTCCAAAGCAATTCATAACTTTCTAAAAAGTTGATCAGATACCAAATCATACTTCAGACGATTCGGCATTTTTCACTCATCTGTTTACTAAATTAAAAATACATCTAAAGTTAAATTTTGAGACCAGAAAATATGATGAGAAATGACAACCTTGGATGCAACATAGGCAAGAGCATTTTCTTGGGTAACTATCTGGTGGCTAGCACACTCTTCAATGGAAGGAGCCATAGCAGCAACAAATTTTTCTTCGCAACCCACTGCACAAACTATGTCGTAGTCTGACTCAAAGCCCATGGCCTAAAAAGCTGCTATAAATATTTATGTCGAGTTTCAAAGTCTTCTTGTCTCTGTAAAACTAGAGTAGGCTCAAACAATTAACATGTTGTGGAAAAAATTAGGAACAGGCCTTAAAGATAATGGCGATTGGTATATCATCGGTCAACTGATTATGTTTCAGATAATACCTCTGCCTTTTTGATATTACATAGGTTTTACTTTTCCGATCAGAAGACGAACTCATAACCTTAATAAACAGACTCAACAGTCTGAGAAAAAAACTGAAACTTTCCAAAGGAAGAAAACATGCATTACTCAAGTAATAAGATCAACTGTAGTAATAAATTGAAACAATGCTAAAAATAAAAGAAAAATTAATAAATCAATGCATAAAGCAACCTCACACTGTAGTTCCTTTTTGCTGTTCCTTCCAATCATTATACGATTCTTCGACAGTTGCTCTTGAATCAAGACAACTTTTTCAGAGCCACGAACGATAAAATAACCTCCAGGATCATAAGGACATTCTTGAACTTTTGCGAGCTCCTCTTCAGTCTGAATGAATGAAAAAATATCAGGTATCATCACAACCTTATCCCTTACAAAAAACTTACCATAATAATATTATAGGAAAAAAATACCATGTTTTTTAGAATGCAACGGCTTGATCGTAGCATAATAGGCATCCTACCGATGACAATACCACTGCGTAAAACGCGTTGATTCCCTCTTGTATACTCCACATCCACTTTAATAGGAGCAGAATAAGTCATGTCACGCAAACGACACTCGTGTGGGCTTATTCTATCATTCGTTTCAAACCCTTCCTCGCTTGAAGGCATTCCGACAGATATGTCTAGGTATCTGAAAACTTCTGTTTCAAGTGACGCGTCAAGGACAAGAAGGAACCAGACTTCATAAAAAATCAATTTAATAACAATTACTTGAGATAAAACGATTGATTAGCATCACTAGTAACCCGTTCATTTGCTCGCATTATGTTTTTTATATCCTCATTTACAAAATAATCAAAACTTGCAATATGCTGCTTCACCAGCCCACGAACCTATAGAAAATCAAGGAGTAATACGCTCGCAAATACAGTTATTAGACTTGAACCAGCTTCAACAACATCTGTAAAAGAAAAAAACTAGCCTGTAGAAAAGCAGGTACAAGTACCCACTTATCCTTGAGCTCTCGAATGCTTCCATCTGCTTTGCTTCCCAGAGTCATAACTTTTTTTCAAGAGAAAACAAATTAAGTAGGCATCTAAACAAAATCTT
>UXUI01007546.1:7949-27200 GCA_900576705.1 Enterobius vermicularis | reverse complement strand
TTCTTACTCTACTTGCAAACCTAACCAAGATTAAATTGCTCACGTAAGAGACACAAAAGACGCAGGTAGGTATTTTTAGAATTATGCTAAGGGAGCAGGAACTAGCATTGGAGAACCGAATTTGGATGAAGGCAAGGATGCAGTAGCTTTTCTTGTACAGAAAAAAGAAACGCCTTTCGCAACGAACCACGATATAAAGAGCGATTAAGAATTCGCAATGCAAGTTGCCCGGTTCCCCCACTTCGCAATCTCTACTTAATTCCTCTCCATCATTATTATTATAAAAACGGTCATCTAACCGGCTCTTATACAATATTTTTCTCTGCATGGAAAAATATTACATCTTACTTTCATCAGGGGCTCTAGAAGTTCAGCAAGGTAGCACAAACGGATGAGTAGCTAGAAAGTTGCTTACAAACGAATCGAGTTTGAGAAATAATAAGACAAAGAAATCTTGTTGAAGTTGTTTAATTGCAAATATTTGTCGCAGACGGAAACAAGCTGGTTGTTGATCCTGCAGAGGTGTCTGTAATCTGGCCGGCTCTTTAACTTCTCTGTAAACGAATGGAGTTTGAAATGAAGTTTTTGACAAAAACAGGATCGTCAAGTCGAGTGCTTTGAAAATTAACCATTGAAGTTGCGAAAAGGAAGTCTTCTGTCTAGTGTTTTAAAATTCTTTGAGGGTCCATGATGGAACCTCAATAGTGGTCACAGTTATAGTAAGACAACTGAAGAGCAATCAAGGACTTAAAAAACTAACTTTGTTGTTCGAGTTTGTGCGTGGTTAAACCCTTTTCAAAATCGAATATCGAACGATAAAACGTCTGCTGAGCAAAAAGGCGTCTTCTCGAGTACTAGATATTAGACCACCATCAAACACACCAAGTTTTTACACGCAGCAAACAAAGACAAACAAATTGCTTTTCTTAGAATCCAGTTAAATACCTTTTGTTTCAAAAACCCATAAGAACACTTTGGACAACGAACACCATCTCGAGACCAGTTGAGCCCTTGCCTCCTAGTTTGAAATGCGCATGTTATATCGTCACAAACATAAAGAGGCTGCAAAAAAAAAAAAAAGCAATGGAGAAAAAGGTAATTATGATTGAAGAAACTGTAACGTCTAGTCAACTTAAAACTGTAACAAAATCCCCAGAAGCCACCGAGGATTCCTCATCTTATCAAAGCATTCGGCCTTAGATAGTAACTAGTTCTGCGTTGACTAAAAATTCCACATCAAATAACATTCAAATATCAGAGTCAGAACGACTGACAAAAGGTTAAGATGTGAACGGAAAGTTTTGTGAACATACGAAACTGAGTTCTCAAAACTACAGTAGGCAAAATGGCTTATTCAACACACTACATATTACCAAGTAATAACTGTTGATGTGGGAAGTTATTGCACATACGAGCTGGTTGTTGAAGTAACTCGAAAAAGGTAAAAATGAACGCGTGCAAAATGGACAATTATCTAACCATGTTTGGATGTTCAAGCCCTGAAATCGCAAAAAAAAGACGATTCCTCTTTAAGAAAAATAAGGCCGACAAAGTAAAAGCAAAATTAACTTCCTCTCTCGACTATAAGCAAAATGCAAAGCATTTGAACAAGTTTTTTGTAAATAACGGAAAATATTTACATCTCCAAGGAAAGGCTCTCTGACTGTCACTTCCTCGTTGCAATCACTGTACGGACATCGAAAAGTAAAAGGTTCACATTCGCTGAAATCTAACTGAGCACCTGGGGCGGTTTCACTCTGATTCTCATCAATGTGGAAGTTTATGCGAGCTCGATAGTTATTTCCATCCAAGCCTAAAATTGGTAATAACGAAATCGTTTACAGGCAAAAAATAAATATAATGAAGAATAAACGTGCCTAACGCTTCAGCAATCATAACGGTGTCAGTAAGCTCAATAGGTTCACAAAGACGGGACACAACAGGATGGATTTGCTGTGCTAGATAATAATGGGTGTCTGAAAAAAGAAAAAAAGCAGAAATATACCAGCATCTTCATGAAGTACTAACAATTAACTTTATAAAAGTGAAGGAAATCGCTGCACGTCTCCTTCAGTTACCTAAATGCATTTGAATAAATTTTTTCATTTCCTCATTTTTTCTCAAATACTGTTCAAAATCGAAATCAAATAAGCGTATAACTTCCTCAATAACAACAAGAGTAGAATTAAAAAGCCAAAACGTGTGGCTTTTCCAAAATTTGAGGATATAACTAAAAGAGCATGCAGCAAATTTAGACTGACATAATTTGACCAGTACTAGGAACAACAACTTAGAGAAGCGTTACTTCATCTAATAAATTTAAAAACTACTGTTTACCTATTTTAAGCTCTTTGTTTTTTTCCATTTCTGTCAGGTGATATGCGCGTTGAACGGCAGAATTACTGGTTCCATCCTAAATAAAGGTAGCCACAGTACAGACAAAATCTGTTTTTTTTTTCCAAAAAAAAGCCTAAACTTTGAAAGTTAAAAATTGCAATGAAAAGCCGAGCTGTTCATGCCTAAAATATAGCTAGAATAATATGCTATAAGGCCTGTTTACCGATAAAGAAAAAATAGACATGCCTCACATATGACGTAAGGAACAATGTCGCCACGATGGAACCGAAAATCGCCAGTAGAGTTCAACCTCTGCGCTACGGCAACATGCGGCTGTGTCTTGGCGTCTTCATAATCATCCACACCTCTAGTTAGCTGCTAAAAAAACAAAAAGATGCAAGAAAAAGCTTGCCAATACTGTTAAAGACAATGTCACTAAAAGCTCACAGGAAAAAAGAAAATTTTGAGGAAACAATGGAAGACTATGTGATGCTCTGAACACTTTTGGCCAGCAAATGTCAGTTTTTGCAAAAGCAGAACAACAGCAAATTTTTGTTCTGAATAACATAACAAGAGATCAAAAATGGCACAAATTCACTAAGTTTAATAACTTACTAGAATGGTAATGCCACGAAAAAAGTTTGAACATCAAAAACACGCTAAACTGCCTAAACTTACACCTTTCTTTTAAAAATATGCATCCATCGCAGGTAGCATATTCTCAGAACTATTTTCTTTTAAAAAAGTTAAACAAGTTAAAACTACACGCAGGATACCAGTTCGCTTGAGTTAACTCTCTCTACTTCTTACCACTAAGAGAAGTACCTTCAAGATCTGGAATTTAGAGTTCTCAATTTTTCCTGCCCTCAAACTTTCCCCAAGGGCACCAAGAGTTTCATGGATCTTTCCCACCATTTCCGGTTCGTCAAGATCAGACAGAATAATGTCAACAACCTCCCTGAAAATGTTGGTTTAACTGTTCTTTTACAATAATACCTCCTTCTCATACACTCTAAAATGCAAAAAAAGACATGAACGTACCAAAGGGAGAGATAAATGCCATCTACTACAAAGTCGCCATTAAATAATACAAACAGGAGCATAAAAAAGACAGCAAAAGCGAAAACCAACATCCCTATCTCCTTTGCAAGACCTGACCAGTCACGACGAATTATATCTAATCCTTTTGCTTCTCGTTTCAGTTTCCCAGTGCTTAAATCAACAGCAAGTCCAACATATTTCTTCTTCTTCAGCAATAATAGCCGTCTGTATACCCCGTCTAAATCAAGCTCAATTGCTTTATATCGTTTGTTAATATTCTTCTTTATCTAAAAATGATTTTTATATAGGAAGTCACCACGTGACATAAAAATCAAGTTATAAAACTAAAAATTTCACATACTTCGTGACCAAGACGTTTGACTTGTTCTAAATCCAAAAGTCCTGTATCAATCATTATAGAATCTGTGTCCCCGTAAATAACAGTATAACCAAGTTTCTCTACCGCATCCTTAGTAGCCGTTAAGATCTAAAGAAAGATACAACAAATGCGCAAAAAAAACTACAATCAAACAAGCAAAAGTAAAATTCTTATGTAACCTCTCTTCCTCGAAGAGTTATTAAAGCAGCAAGCGACTTCGCGTAAAAACGTGACTGCACAAAACCTAAGCAACCATACATACTATTCGCTGTCAGTTTCAAACCCATTTGACGTATGTCATACTAAAAAATACGAGTAGGTTTGAACCCTAAGAGCCAAAACGACAACCAGATTGAAAACGTTACTTGAGTCCGCAACTGCTCAGATATCCTATCGGATTTCATCAACTTTTTCACTTCACGGCGCCGCTCGATTAGCGCACGGATTTCCCGTGGCAAAATACCCTCTTCCGAACGTCCTGTCAAAACAGCAGGAGTTTCATTTTCCTAAACCAGTGCTCTTCAATAAAGACACAATTACTTTACGATAAATGACATAAAAATCTTAAGCCGCAAATGTTTACAATTTAATCAGAAACGCTACCGTATCATTCTGAGCCACTGTGGTGAAACAGATGTTGAACTCTTGTATTATGCTGGGGTATAAACTGTTGAAGTCGAGGAGCAACACATAGTTGTTGTAAAGGCCTGAGAAATCACAAATGAGAATGCGAACCAAACCCAAAACTCTAACATTATTTAAAAATCCTTAACCTTTTTTTGGATCAAGCACAAGCCCTCCTGAGTATTGTGCTTTCCTTGAAGACTTCTCATTTACTTCACCCTCATCTCGAGCAACATTCTGATCTGCAGCATCAAAACCACTTCTAATGATTCCTTTCTGATATTTGTCAGGAGCCACATAACCACTTTTACGAAAAGCATGCAGCAAGAGATACTCATTACGTTCGGCTCTGCCTCCCATCATCGTCCGAGACTAAATAAAGAAACTTATCTGTAAGAAGGAAATAAAAGCATAAAAAGCATCCATACAAGAAGCAGAAGTACAAAGAAGAAAATCATGTATAACTAGTGGAAACCGTACCAAAACTCCCCCAACAATCTGCGTTATTTTCACGAAGAGAGGCAAAGCATTCAAACGAGCTATAAGTGAGAAAGACAACCACAACTCATCAAATGAAGAACTGATTAAACTCACTAGCCCAGCTGCTGAGCTGCAATAAAACTTCTTTTATTCAACAAGCCTTTTATAGGAAACTAGCCATCATTCGTATCATATAAGTCTGCACACTCTTTAAAACCGACACCCCAAAATTTCTTCGAATTGTCACTCAGGAGGGCTCGAAATATCAGAGAAAGAACCTCAAAAAATAGTTATGCCCCATCAAACTCGTAAAAGTTGTTAGGCTTCTGCTGGTCATGATTATCTCCTCAGACTTGTAATTCACCTCGGCTTTGATAAAACCAGACTGCCTCTACTTTTTTGAGCTTAATACTTCCTTTTTTTCTGCTCTTAATCAGAAACTTCTAGTTTTTAGAAACATCGCCAGATGCAGCAAATTAACAGCTCAAAAACGTTTCAAAAAGTTCCCCTTAAACTGCAAAAGAAAAAAAAATTTTTTTTTTTTTGAAGAACCTTTTATTTTACAGAATTACAACTTGGTAATGTCTTTTCCGATGAAAGCAAATATTGTCTTAGAAAGCGAGTCGAGGCTGATAAAACCTGCTGTCGTTAAAATAGTCGTATGCATCATGTGGTAGAGGAATCATCGCCTACTAGAAATCTCCTTCCAAAAACAGAAGCTAGCCGTTCTGAACATTTACCGCGTTTTAAATGAGAAAATTCATTTCAAAAACTATTACTATTACCGAAATATTAGCAAATTATTACTGCTCAAACCTTTAAAAAGACGTCTCCAGTCCAACATACTATGCTTTGTAAACCTACTGCTCAACTTTAGCAGGTCGAAGAATATTGTTTTGGAGAAATCTTTCCTAACGTTGATAGAACAACGGTAAAACTTCTTTAGTCCCAAGGATGTAGAAAGCCTCAACAAACCCTGGTGGTAATAACGTCCGCTCCCAATATTATACCAACGAAAAACCTATTTTGCTAAGTTTTTTTGGGCAGACGCACTAGTGTCAGTATTTTAGAATTGAGGAAATTACTATTCTAACCCTTTTAGTGCTGACTGTACTTCTTGTATGAATTTGTTAAGATCCCATATTTGTGATATTACGGCAAAAGAGGTCAGTGAACAAATGCTGACTTCAGCTAATTCCTGTATGTGGGAAAAAAAACGCTGATGATGCGGATAGTGGCAGTGCTTCTGACAGCCTAAAAAACCGGACTATCAGAAATACCTTTTTAATGATGACATCTCAGGCGCCAATGCTAAAAACTATTTGTGGCTACACAATAATGATTTGCTAATATCTTCGCGTAAAATACTTCTCATAACAATCTTCCAACTATTAACACACACTGGTTATTATTAAAAACGATTCATACTGGCATTCAGAAACAAAATTTGTCGCCAATAGCAGAGCTCATGCGATTAATTAGACGGTAATTAACCATGACCACTCCTGCTTCGTTCTTTAGTGTACAACTCTCTGATTTGCCAGAGGTACATCGATAAACTGTAACTCTATAAAGCGAAAACCTCTACACAAGACATCTATCTTAGATTTTACATTCGCTACATATACCTAGTTCATTTTGAGATTAAAAGCTGTCACATTTGCTCAAAAACAAAAGGCATGTGGAATCCAGGGAAAAAAAATAATGACCTGCAATAAGCTTTGACCGAACTATAAGCTTGGGAAGATAAGCGTTTTCAGCAAGAACCTCATAAATTCTGTGACTTTTTGAATTTATGACTAAGTGCCGTATCCGCTCTACTAAGTTCTTTCACCGATTTTTCAAATTTTATGCCCAACTCAACGAATTTGAGAAAGTGAATGAAAATTGGGGACTTGGTGTGAGACGACTACTATATACACAATATTAAACGATAGAAGAATCACAGTAAAAAGTTTTGAATAAAAAGAAACGCTATTGTTTAAAATCTTACGAATAGCATGTGCTGATACTAGTGATCGGTTCCCAGGTAAACTGAAGAACAGATTCAGCTAATTCCACTAGATCATAACTGCGCGACCTGATGAGCTCCATAGAGGAAGATCTAAATTAAATTGAAACCGGAAATAATGTAAAAAAAGAGGGGACTTCAGAAAGAAGAGGAATGAATCTAATACTGAACAAATAATGCTCCCGAGCAAACAAGAAATGGTTAATTTACCTACTATCCAAAACAAACCGCCCTGCGTTAAAGCCCCAACTTGCGGCTTTGGTGTGGCCCAACTGTTTAATTGCGATAGTTCTTCTTAAACGACTTGTACAAGACCAGTTGGCAATTTTCAGTTTTTCTAACCGCGATGACAGTACGGAAAACTGAGCTCCCAAATCATGACCCTGAAAAATAACACGAAAACTAAACTTCACGAAAAAGCCCACTCAGCGGATTTTCGAAAAAATTTTTCTTCAAATGACATACCAGATACGCATCAGGATCCAAAGTCTGGATTTTGCACAATAGCTGGCTTAGCAGATGGCGCTCATTAGATGCTTCTTTTACATATTTCTCAAGTTTACTTTGTGAAAGATGAGTTTTTAAGCTAAATGGAAGCACCTTCCCTGCGGGCTTTGTAACGACTGAAATAAATTTCATGAGCAAAAACACTACTTCGACACTTTGAACAGACTGTAGTGAAACATACAACAAAGCCTCTCCAATCTGGATGTATCAGCAGTTAACTTATCTAGTTTACAACTGCTACTGTAAACACAGGAAACCATGACAATCTGAAAACAGATGTAAGTAATAGAGAAGAATCTTCACTGAGTAGCTCAGAAAGATAAGTAGTTATAGTGTTACACATGTTCTTTTTATCCCTATATAATATGCTTTCAAAAGCACCTCGTTCTCCGCCTTGTCATTGACGACGGATATAATATTTAAACCTAATATGTTAATTGTTGGTGGCGGATCGCTGATATCTAAAATACTGATCGATTTCATTCGCTCCCCATTAACTATATACTCATGCTTTGTATAACTGACTCGGGGTGCTGACTCCACTGAAATGAATAGAGTGTTTAATGAAACGGTCCTAAACCCGAAGAAGTCCACACTGACGAATAAATTTTATGAGCTGATAAAGAACATCTAAAGCATTTTTCGTGAGAATATTCTTAAAACATTTCCTATCTTTAACCAAGCCTACCTGCTAAGCAAATGCAATCAACAACTTACTCCTTAAACGTTAACCTCCTCTACAACAACGACCAGTGAAAATTAATACAGTTCTTGGCCCTCTTATAATCTAGCGCCTTTGACAAAGCAAAATTTAGTTGAAAGACTTACTGCATTCAGATACTTCAATCCAGCAAGGCCCCTTCAACTCGGCTTCAAGCAGAAGGCGTTCCATAGCTGTGGAGGTAGTATTGAAAACGTGGGTAAAAGTTTCACCTTTTAAGTTCGCTGGAAGCGCCGGATGTGCACTCTGCAGTATCCGATTACTTTTAAGTAGAAGCGAAAGAATGTAACAAAACTGAGAGAAAAGTAAAAGAATAAAAAGATTAAGTGAGGACGTACAGAATACTGCACTTCAAGCACAGAAGCCTGAGACGGAATATTGCCGTCATTAAAAGCAAACTTCTTGTCCACAAGCTGTAAAAAACTGGCGACTTAAACCACCACTTTTGTGGCAAATAAATACGAGTAATACTCTTAAAAAGTTACCAAAAAAATATTCAATTCAACAATACGAATCTTCTAAGCACTAAAAATGTATTAAATGAAAAATACATCATTTTTCTAACTGTGGGGTTCAAAGCGAGCATTTAGAAAAACTAGCCCTGCATTTCACTGTAGTTGCTCCTATCTTCTTCAACAGCGAGTGCACTTCATTGTAAAGTGACGCATTAATAGCGTTAGAAGCGTCGCAACACGCTATCTAGAAAAGTAAATTCGTTAATATTTTTACAAAGTTTAACGAGAACAATGGAATAAAATAACCAACAGAAAAAAGTAACTACTAATCAAAAAATAACCGAAGAAATACCGATTCGTTCGGTAAGAAAAAGATTTGCCGCCATATATTTTTCACTACTAGGCAACAGCTTTCAGATTTACCATTATTTAACACGCGACCAAAAATATATACAGTTCCTAAAATTAAATGCTTTAAGCGAATACCTCAAATAAGGAACCATTTACAATCTGGAACCAAAAGCAATAACTTAAATGAAAACCTGGAAATCTGATGGGGTCTTCAAAGGCATCAAGCCAAAACATTTTCACAGAAATTTTGCCTTCAAGCTTCTCAGAGAAAAACCGTGCCTCACTGCTGCCTGCTTCAACTTCCGCGATCTCTTCCATGTTCCCAGAGAGATTACCAGCTCCCAAGCTGAATCAAAAGAAAAAATGACGAAACTGGCAGAAAGCATATCAGAAAAAACTTTTCGCCTAATACTACGTCACGCACATATTATTTAAGAAGAATACGCATAATTATCATAGGAGAAATAGTTCAGAAAGTGAAGTTTTACTAGCGCTTTCTCAAAACTTTATCAGGTTTTTTTAAGCAGACCTGTGCTGAAAAAGATTATTTCCATCACTTTAAAGAAGAAACCAGATTACTGTGCTGCAGATTAAAAATTAACTATGATTATTAACTTAGCTGACTCCCAAGCAGGAATTTTATGAGCACACAGCAGTTCATCATTTTCTTTTGCAGGGTCATCGAATATCACTTCATTTATTGAGGGTTTATCATCAACACCACCAGCAACTGGAAGGGTCCTCGTTTGAGTTTCGCGACCACACAGTAATCCATCATTGTCTTTCAACGGATTATCCAATTTCGTCTCGTTCAACAGAGGTTTAACATCAAGGCCATCAGTAGATGTTTCAGTCCCCATGGAGACCTTAGGAGCGCATAATCGCTCATCAATTTCTTTTAATTGATTACTAAACTCCAACTTATTTGTCAGAGGCTTCACATCAGGAAAATCGGCATGTAGCACCGTTCTTTTTGGGATTTTACAAGCTAGCGATTCGCTATTTTCCTTCGAAGAACTGTTGAATTCCACTTCATTTAGCAAAGCTTCAACATCAGGATCATCAGCAAGTGACACAGCATTCTGAAAATTTAGCAGTAGCTTTAGTTAGTGGGAAGAACAATAAAAAAATAAAATTTTGATCAATAGTTCAAATAAAACTAGGTGCAAAAAAACTAAGATTTACAAAAACAGATTTCAAATGCAGCCGAACTTCTCCCCAACCTTCCGATGATAAATTACTGATTAAAAGGGACTTTTTCGCCGAAGGAGTAGCCAGAAGGAAAGATGAACTAAGGGAAAAGTAAGACCCTATTTTGGCTATTTCAATAGAGGAACAAGAGCTTTGAATGTTCTGCCAATCTGAGCAGGGATTAAATAATGCTTTTTTCAAATGGTCGATCCAAACCTATTGCAATCTACTCATTCTTGAAAATGATTTGTTGAGCTTTTTGAGGAAAAGCCTCTCAAAAAGAATAACCGCCAAGAACATGGTGTTATAGTGATATCATACCTAAATAATACCTAAAATTTTTTTCAAAGTAATGAATAATGCCAAGATTTTTAAAATGTGCAGTAGAGAACTTTTTTGTTTATAGCCTCCAAAATTCTTCCCGAAGCACGATGGTCAGCTCAGGGTTTTAAACTTTTATACGTGTCATTTCAGTCAGGCATTACTCATTTAACCACTCTATACGTCTGGGATCTAACTAATCCGGGAATTTTAAAGACGAAAAATAAAAAATACTAAAATGTTAAATAAGTTTTTAAAATACAAAAAGGGTACCAGCTTTTGTACTATTGATCATTACTTTAAAAACTATGCAAACTAATTCGTGGCTGTTGTCACAGGCTTCACCATTGTCACTTATAGTTCCAGTGACATACTTCAGTACTTGTCAATTAAATCAGGTCAATGACACCAAAAAAAAAAGTGGAGTCGTAAAAAAAATACAGTCATGATAGCTCAGAATGGAGTGGCAAACTAACATCGTCCTTCTTTGCTTTGGGAACTGAGGAGAAGAACTCGGCTAATCGTTTGCGTTTTCCTGCAAATTTTAAAAATTAAGGAAGAAAAATCACTGTAGTAGTTTATAACATTCAGTGTCAAGTTTTGTGTAACGAAAAAAAAAAAGTATTGCGAAAAGGAGTAAAAGAAAAACAATTAATGCTGAAAGCTTACTCACTAAAAAAATTCTAAAAATTTTGGAAGCAAAAAAACATGCGGTTATTTTAAACTCATTTGCTACCACGTTACGATAAGAACGAATTATACAGTGATGATCCACTCAGTTTAAACAAGGAGCAGTGTCAAAAATGAAACAGACTACGTCAAAGACCTCGCTAACTGCAACCGATTGGAACATTTCTAAGGAAAAATTCAAATTTATGAATATACACAAGTTAAACTGAACATTTATCATAAATTAGTTTCAAAAGCTCACCTCCCTTAGCCTTCTTTTTCCTTGGCTCGTTATATTCCTCTACTAATTCTTCATCGTCAAAAAAGTCAAGACCATGATCGACGTAACCACTCCCATCTCAAATTAACAAATTTGTGGTCAGGCATGCAAGAAACTTAAAGCATTGAATTAAGCTAGCAACAAATACGGCAAATCAACCATCATCGACGACAAAATCATTCTCTTGTCTTTCTCGAATAATTTTCTGGTATTCATCCTCATCAACCTCTTCATAAACAGGTTTTTGCAAAGTACTGACCTGAAAATTAAAATTAAAAAATCTTTAGTCTGGCAAAGATCAACGGCAAGCGATGTCGAAAGAAATTTTAAGGTTTTTCAGAAAATTCTGTAGATCATCGAGAGAAGCCATACGTCACGTCGACGAACGCGCCCCGTCTTATGCGCTTCCCTGATTGCCTCTAAAGCAGCACTTTGAGCTTCGCCATGTCGGCTTGTACGGCTTCGTTTGCTGCTACGCACTGCAGTTGCACCGGTTTTTGAGTATGGATTACGCACTGTAATCTCTTCGTCATCCGATAACATTGGTTAATAAATAAGTCCTGCAGTGAAGAAGTATTCTGTCACTTAGAATACCGAATAAGCACGGTGGACTGCACTAAATGGACCTGTTCTAAAGCTGTACAACTTCTTCATAATTAGAATCATAAGAAAAGAACTGGACTGTGGTAATTTCTGATTTCATCAATCTAATTAAAGAGAAAAAAAAAACAGAAACATCCAGTTATTGCTCCACCTGAAATGACATCAAAAAATTTAAAAAAGGTCTAAGCGATAACGCATTAGTGTGCCACAAAATAACACTTGATAACTTTTCTTTCTGTTGACTTTGTACGGACATTTTTCGCTGACAAAACCTTTCAAATTGTCACTTTCCCGCCTTGAGAAAATGTTTAGCGCGAACTCAAATTTAGGGGTTATGCTTTCAAATTTGATTTCACAGCTGATTTATGCTGAAGCAGGAACATAATATTACTCGAACAGCAGGTGTTCTTCTTTTTTAGATTTTATTCTTCTGTTCTTGAATTTTTGGACGATTTAGACGTGGGTTATTTATATAGATACAGTTTTCCGTAGCTTTTAACAGATGTGTAGCATCGAAATTAAACAAGCCGCCTTTTAAATGTTACCGCATAAGTGGTCACCATTTAAAAGATTTGCTCAAGCCGTAACGCAAAACTTACCAGCTTACGGGCCTGATTTAAATACCGCATTTGATAAAGACCTTAGTAAGTATAACGGCAAGATCATTACTAAACTTTTTGTATTGTCATTTGCATTCTCCACAGTTCCTACACTACTGCTGCTGCAAAATTTTTTATTTTTGCAATATGTTTTCTCCTGGTCTGTACAGATTGGCTTTGTAGATTACTTGCCATACATAACCAATATTCCGAGTTGCACTGGTCTAGAATTGCCAAGTTACTCTTTATCAAACGGCTAAATTTGTTTCGTTTTCCTGCCCTTGTGTTATTTGGAGAGGATGCGGTTACTAAAGTTAGATCGCATAGGTCTGAGATTCATTGAAATAAGTTTACATTTCCATATAAAACAATTTATAGTATAGTTGACTTTGATATATGTTCCTTAATTTTTGTTTGCTACACTGACCGTAATATTAAGTCTAACTGCTTAAAAAATTGTTGTGACTTGACTTTATAACGGAAAAAAAAGGGCAGTAATTTATTACCTATTTTATACCTATTTAGAACCCGTTTCCGTGAAATATAGCGTATGTTGAAATAACAGGAAACTCTCTGTTTCGGCAAATGCCGTATTTTGAATATTTCGAGTAAGTATTTTGTTTTTTGATCATTAACTTGATTTGGATCTTTTTATCTTTATTTCTTATTGATGTATTGTTTATGCTTAGTTTAGTTTTGGACGTGCGTATTTTATTATTTGCTTCCATTTTAAGAAGGTTGTGCTTTTCAAATATTACCTGTTAATGAGCAAATAATAAGCAACTAAATAAACAGATAATTGGTAGCGTTAAACCGTAATATAGTAAAATAACGATGATTTGTTTTGCTTCAATTACAATCAAAAAACTGCTGGAGTTTTAGAGAACTATGAAACAAGTCCGCCTTATGGAGCAACTCGTTGCGCAGAAAAAAGCAGAGAAGAGATAGCTTGAAATTTTTTGCTGTGACGACTGTACCCTTCAGCTTTTTTTTTTTTTTTTTGCTTTCTGTGAGTTATCTTGGGGAATTCTCGGTTGACTGAGTGAAATTTGAGACTGTTTATTAAGGCATACGGTCAGAGAGGAATTTATTGAAGAGGCGCTGAAAAAACCATTAAGGCACACTGCCACAGTTTCAGAAGTACTCCTACGAGTAAAGATCGGTTAAGTTTTATTTAACATCCTTTAGAAGTTGGATTGGTACATGTACGTCCAAGACGTTTGCCAGGGTATGTTGCTGCTCTACGCTTAAGGAGGTCCTAGTCGCCTGACCTAAATTCTACCGAGAACCTCTGGGGTGGAATTAAAAAGGTGCTTCGCAAAAGAGGCCTGGTACTGGCGTTAGACGAATTAGTAACCAAAAAGTGACAAAACATTCCATTATCAAGGGGCGAAAAGCTGATGGTCAGTAAGCGCAGACGCTGCCAAGCTGTCATCAAAAATGACAGTATCCTCTTTCGCTATAAATGCCCCTTTTATTTGCATCGTCTTGTATTTTAAGCTTGTAAAACGTCTTTTGCCGGTGTATAGTATGTAGGGAAGATTACCTGTTTCTACTTTCACACTACTGAGCTTTACTTATCTCAATGAAATTTCTTTGAAAAAAACATCAAACTTTTAGCTCAAAATATATCGATGAACTGTAATTTAGCCGCGGCGCAACACTTACCAGTTTACGGGTCTGGGTTGCAGATACCTCGTATCTAAGACCACTTAAATCCCTATTAATGATTTAGATTCAGATAATTTTCCATATCTTTGATGACTACCAGTCTGTGCGTCTCATGTAGTGAAGTGGTCTGACTTTGTTTGGAACCGTAGGATCAAACAGTTCATTGTAGGTTCACTACGCTGTCTTCATAGTAGACTATTTTCTCCTTTTCATATTGTAAGATTATCTATTTTTTTAACAGGAGCGTAGTGGTGTGACTACTATGAGGGATAAATTTTTGGACGGGTGGGATTAAAGGTACAGACAGGGTTCAGGGTAAGCAAAAGGGTTAATGGGACTACTGCGTCTGTTTTTCTTACCTTAACTTGATGAGCAGAATGATATGCTATCATTTGATTTTAAGCAGAACACAGCGCCTTAGAGTTATATGTTTTTAGAAAAAGGCTGCGCAATATACTCCTGAAAAAAGCAATAATTAAATGTTTAATTCATACTGTGGTTTTACTCCGTAAAGTTGATCTAGTTTTTCTGAAATTATTTTTTCAGGTGAGTTGCGGTAATGGTGTACGCTTCATCAGCAAACTGGTCTGGGACCAAACGTGTTTCTAATTTACGATATCGGTTTGCCTTTTTCCTAGTTTTTTTTTCTTCTCAGCGCACTGATCTCACTTTTTTTTCATTAATTTGTGTTTATAACAGAAATAGTCTTCCGAGTTTTGCGTGATGAAAACTGACTCTATAAAAATTTGGTTTTTGCTGAACTGACTGTGATTATTTAGTGCTTGTAATCTTCGAAAAAAAACCTGTTTATCAAATAAAACAGTATTCTTTGTGGAAATTCCAATTTACTTGCTTACCTGAGTACAATAGTTCCTCCATCAACAATTCTACACAAATTTAGAAAGTTTATCATTCTTTTTCTTCCACGAGTTTTCGTAGTCGTTTGGTGTTTCCGAAATGAGGTTCCCTGTAAAGTTATAAGCCTGCTGAGCTTAGACCTCCCTGCAGTTCGATCTTCTTCACCAGCTCAACAGATTCGTCTCTGCTTTGAAACTCCGCCCCAGTGCACGCATCTTAAGTTAATTTTTGTAATTCCTTTTCTCACGCATGCAACTCAATTCTAAATTCTTTTTCTAGCGGTTGTATTGTGGGTGTAATATGCGGAATGTAACAAACTTAAGACTTTATTTGCAGAACTAATATTTATAAGTGACGGGCTGAAGAGCCAAACAAATAGCACAAATATAAAACATAAAACATATTCATTGATCTTAAATAGACAGAATAAAACTCATAAACACAAAAAAAAAAATCCTCTGCGTGTAAAACGCGACAAACTCAGAATAACATCTACAAAAAATCTGGGAAATACGAGACTTAGAGTCACTTTTGTCTTCCACATTTTCCTTCTTTAAACCTTAATATCTGGACCAACTACTTTGTCAGCTCTGCAGAACATACTAAAAGGTAGAGTATGACCAGTAAAGATAAGAATTTAAAAAGTAAAGCAGTTTCACTCTCATTATTAAAAAACGAAATAAGTAGAACTGTTCATGGTTGATACCAGCTACTGCTACACAACAAACTATTACCAAAAACAAATGTATTGGTAGTTCCTCTCCTACCATAAAAAGAAGTTAAAACCCACGTCGTCCCTTAAATTCGTACATGAGATATCTCTTTTTAGGCTATCATAGGGAAACTGCGACAGTGAAGAAAAACAACTTGTGAGAAAACCGTTAAGAGTTAAGATCATCACACAAGAAGGCTCAACAATTTCAACTTTTAATTTCAGCCGAAAAACTCGTGTTGCCTTCTGATGACATACACACTGTAACGTAGCAAATTTCTAGAAATGTCTAGTTAATGCCACTGCGTTCCGATCGGACCGCACACACAAAGGAAATAGTGATCGAATGCCACATATTTTTATAGATGGCGAAGGTGTGTAGTACTCTTGTCGATACGGCTTTACTCCATCAGGTCTTCCCTTTAGATTTTTGAAATTTTTTACCTCTTTTCTGGGAGGCTGCTGGTTTCCTGAGAAGTCGAAAAAAACCCAAGTTTCATTAAAAAACCCTGAGTGGTTCAAAACTCAAATATTGTACCTTCAGGAAAAAGACATTCCTGTTCATTCTCCAGGAAATGAATTAAACATGAAAAAATGTGAGACACAATACGAATGAGCGGAAGCACAGGAACAGGTTCAGAAAGGTTTAGGTTATCCAAAATTTCGTTCCATCATCACGTTCGTAATACTTAAGAACTAAGCTGTTGGAATTAAGCCAACATTTCGCCCTCTGCCGGATCTCGCAGTTAATTTGGAAATAAAAACGCCCACACATCTTAACGGCGCTGCGGAAGTCACAGAGCCAAATGGATACCCCGCGCGCAACCGCATTAGTATACGTCCTCGACCACAGGCTTATCTGGGCCCAAAAAATTAATTTGGAAGTCATCCTCCTCGAGAGTTCTGCTTATTTGGCATTTAAGTTGCATTTTGGATGCATCTGAGGATTCCGCAGGTAAAGGAGAGGCTTAAGGTGTAAATCCTGTCGTGAATTAACAAATACTTGATGTTTTTGCTGTTGTCTATCTACGTTGTTAGCGCAGTTCCCTTTTAAACCCACTAACTACCGGTCGGATACTTTTATGGATGGTGAAAGAGCTTAGCGCTTTTGTCGACAGGGTTTTACTCCATCCGTTCTTTCCTTCGGACTTTTAAAATTTTTTGTCGCCTATGTTTCAGGAGGTTGGTTGTCTTCCGGGGGATGGTGATAGTTTTCCCAAAGCTTACCATACAACACATTCTATACGCACCCGCCAGCTGTAAAAGTTCCCAACTAGCGTAAGTAACTAAAATGAACACTTACTACCTTCCAGTTATTCACTATTACATAAGCCTCTATTTAGCTTTTTTTCAGAAATAGTATTTTTCCATTTCTGGCTTTCTTTTTTGTTCTTGATGAAAAAAAATTCCTCATTTGGCGAGATGCCAGCGGAGCGGATTTGCGACTTTCTGGACTAGCTTTTTTCTAAGGTATAACAGATGCTGTTTTGTATAAATCGAAGTCCCTTTTTTTTTGGGAGGGGGGTGGAGTTCATAAAGTAGTCTTCCACTTCTGATGTGAAAAAGCAGGGGTTTTCATTAGTGCTCAAAAAAACTGCCTTTTTTTTGTGACTTTTAAGTCCAAGGCAATTTGATTTGTGGAGGAGGTAAGCTCAGTTCGCTGGTTTTTTGCTTTAAGAAATACTAACACGTTCTCTTCCCGGGGCAGTTCCGTTAGCACTAGTTCCAGATTTACTGGTTTTTTGGAGAAGCCTAATAATGCATGGCTTAGAATCACCCAGTAATTCCTGAAGTATGCATGGCGTGTGTTTTTCGATTTCTAAGTCAGAGAAAAAACTTTATAAGCGTTCAAAGAAAACCGACCTGTTTACTTAAACTACTGTAATTGGAAATATAGCTGGCTGCTTAAGAATCCGATGGAATAACGAAGTATAGCTCAAAATTTTAAAGAACGGAAAGTTAAACTCCATTTATTTGTTTAAATGCCTGTCCTATTGCAGGCTCATTAAACGATTTTTAAATTTCTTAAGCATTTCAATTCATTGTTCAGGTCTTCTGATATCCAAAACAACGAAAGCACAAGGCGTGAATTTATTATCCACAGTATGCCGTATATTATTTACCACCTAATACTTCTTAGACATTCTATATTATTCATTTAATTCGTTGAGTCGCTTATTTAATTGTTCCTTTATTCTTACTTGTAAGCCCTTTGATTGAGCCGTTAATATTGCATCGGTTTACGTGCTGAACTTTTACCTTCACTAACTTGTTCTCGTCGCTTCTTAGTCTCTTATTTTCTTATGACCATTTCAAAAAGTGAACGGTTGCTGGTTTGGCGACAAATTTGAAGGGGAACTTTTATACTATATCTGGCCTCACTGTTTCAACGTTCTTTGTTAAATTGCTACAAATATATAGCTTTAATGAACTGCATTTGAGCTGACTTAATGTTTTGCGCTAGTCATTTGCCGAAGGATTTAAAACGTTATGTGAAACCATCTTTTAGGTTGGCCTCGAGCCAATGGAGGATGAGAGAGTCATCTTTGTTAGTGTTGTGTTTATCTTTTTTCAAGAAATAATTCTTGTCGAAGAAGGTAACAACCGTTGTAAGAGACGTGAAAAAGTGTAACATTTGTTAATACCTCAACTGCAATTTCATCCTGTAGGAAAGTTTGTGATTTAACCTCTAAATATTATATTGGTTATGATTAGTTGTTGCTGTGACTAGATTTTTGTTTTTGTTTGATTGTCTCATTTAGGTTAAATCAGTGATTGTCGAGTAGTGTAAAATGAAATTTCTTGAGAATGGGAAGGAGAAGGTCTGCTCTTGTATTGGCGGAGTCAAGCTCAGTAATCCTCTTACAAACTATAACCTTGGCTTTTAGCCATTGTCACCCTATATATATTTATGAATCCTAGTCCCCTTTAATATGGTTGTGGGCGACAGTAGTTTTCCAATTCACTGAGTTCATCAGAACAGAAAGGCTTAAATCTGTATGTCATTATTGTGAGTGTCATTTGGTTGTCGGACAGCTGAGTTTTACTCTAGCAGTTAGGTTAAGTTGAAAACTGCGATAATATGAAGCATTCGACAGATGAAAGGACTAATTGAAGTGAGATTTTCAGGGACTGTATTTATTTACTTTCTTTTCAATTCATTACTTTTCGTTTATTTTAATGTTTTTGGTGAAACGCTACGAAGAGTTTGATCAATAAGCCGACTTTACATGCTGGATTGGTTGCAGTCGTTTGTTCTTTATCAGGTGTTCGTTAATTCACAGACATCTGTTCATAGTATATAATTCTGCAATACTTAAGGTTTCAAATATTTTCATTTATATTTTAAAATTTTTTAAAGCAGCTTTTAGTTTTATTTTTAAAAAATACTTTTCGTCCAACATTTTTGAAAGATTCTAGTTTTCATTTACAGTAATATCT
>UXUI01007543.1:28599-44587 GCA_900576705.1 Enterobius vermicularis | reverse complement strand
AAAAAAAAAAAATATGATTTTAAGACATTTTTTAAAATTATAGATAACCTATAGCACTTAGTTGTTAGAAACATCTAAACTGATGCCTAAAGAACAGCCAAAAAAGTGATCTTCAAGACAGTGCGAAAAAAAGGAAGAAACTTTAAAATTGTTTGACTTCAGGTGAGGTGCTAAACTAACTTCAGTTAACATCAGCACAATTTGTTTTTAAATCTATTTCAGAATTAATCAAAATTTGTCAGCTTTATAGAAAAAATTGAAAATTTTTTTTTTAATACCTTCAGCACCAACTCTGTAAATTGTCCAAACTTGATTTTTGTAAAAAAAAAAATTGAAAACAGCAGCTATGTATATATCCAAAAAACTAGGATGAATTTGCAGGTATGTAAGACCTTGGTTCATTACGTTTTTTAACTAGACATCTATAAGTTCACTCAAATGTTTCATTTTCAAAATGGTTCTTTTTAAAGTTGCAAAAAGCATGTTTTAAACTAGTCTAATTAATTAAACTTTTTACTCCTTGTTTTCGACGACTTTATTTCGTGGCTTTTAGAAATACTGCAAAAAAACATTGTTTTTGCCTATTATTCAGCATTTAGATGATTTTTATTGTGTAGTGAAAATTTAATTGAACCTACATGTTTCTGACCGCAGTTAGCGTATTTTGGTAGATCTTCAGCAGAAGCAGTAAGAAAACCAGGCTAGCTTAAAGCAATTAAACTTATCTAATAAAAAAGTGTTTTACAAATATACTTCAAAAAAATCTTTTGCCAAAACTGAGTTGTTACAACAAAGAAATAATTGATGCAAACGAGTAGAAATGAAGTGGTACAGTCACTTTGAGAAGAATAAAGTCTCAGCTGCATATTTTAAAGTGCTAAGCTGAATTTGATAAGTCTCTAACTGGTCAAAGTCAAGATTAATTAACATCTTAATCTCTTTATAAGATATAGAAAATTAGAGCTGATATTCAAAGACTCAACTTTTTTCAAATTAATTTCACAATTTACTCAACAAACACAGACAGTGAAGGGTCTCTGTCGATAAAACGTTAGCAGATGAATAGCGCAGGCTGTAGTACTCGAGTTATTAAACATAGAATAACTAAAAATTCTGACAATTTCTTAGATTCTAATAATGTTTAATTTTTTGATGCAGTACTTTTTAAGCCAATAAAAAAATTTTACGCAGTTTTTACTGTTTTCTCGTTGAGAGTGAGACTGTTTAGAAGATGCAAATTAGCTGTACTTCATAAGGAAGTTTATTATTGCTAATGATCTAATCTGTTTAACATGATATCACTGATTTTAGCATAGCGCTGAAACGTCTAAATTCAATCTAAAACACATCAGATTTATATCAAACAATGATTTGAGTAGAATCTATTTGCTGTGCCAAAAGCTGTAGACTTTCTACAAACGATTTTTCCTGATTCTCATCATTGTATACACAAATTTATGATTGAAAATCAGTTTCCTGTCGGAGCCAATATGACTACTTATCTAAGCATAATACCCTATTTCTTTGCAATTGTTAAAGCCATCATGAAAAAGTTAAGTAGAAATAGAACTTTTATATTTGATAAACTTTAAAAAATTTCAAAGACACATAAAGTAGACTACAATAACTACAGTACTAACAACAGCAGCAAACAACGAAAGAAATTTATGAAAAAATTTCCAACTTTTCGTTAGTAGTTTTAAAAAAACCTAGTTTTGAATTTTACACTCAAAAGCAATTTCGAAAAAAAAATTGTCTTACTAATAGTAGCGATTCACATTGCACTACACCAGGATCAGTTCATAAGCTAAAGAAGCAAAAATCATGTAGCTGTTGCTATGTATAATAAAGATTCAATGATGCGGTCTAAGCACAGTAAAAAGTTCAAAAACTAGTCAAGAAGAAAATGACTGTTAGTGTTATTACTGTTAGTGTTAAACAGAAAGTAATAACCTAGAAAAACTACCCGTAGCAAACGACAACATATGTGTAAGAAGTTCAGTAAACTTTTGCACTCCACGAGTAAATTAATAAAGATGTGTTTAGAAGATTGCTTAATTAAAATCTTAGCCAAGAAAAATGACTTTTTATTCCTAACAAAATTATAATTCTAATTTTTTTACATAAAGATTTATGTGGAGGTGAACAGAACATTTACTCGCAAGCAGAGACTCAAAATTAGCGCACCTCAGTCAAACAGCAGTAAACGTGTTAGTTTCAGCGATGATTTCAGTGATTCCACCTGTTCTGTTGCATTTTTCTTTCACTTTCTTGCCTATTTTCCCCATTTCTCCTCTTCGCTGCTGGAGAATTTTCGTTTTTTCTAATTGATTATATGAATACTTCAACGTTATACGATGAGAAAAATATTCAAAAAGAAGTACTCTGACTTTTAAAGAATAAGGTTCAATCAAACATAAAAACCATACTGTCATTTGTTTGGCAAGAGTTTCTATAATCTATTTGAAAGAAGGTCTGCATTTAGAATTCAACTGCATACACTTTTTAAGTATCATTTTTATTGTCTGTGGTGCGTTATCCGGAATAAAAAGTTCTTGTTCACTAAAAAGTTTTTTAAATTTTTTTCCTGAAATGCAAAAACAAAAAAGGCTAATCCCAATCTTTTTATTACTAAAGATTTCAAAACAATATTGCGAAGGGTAACCCCGTGGGGACAAGAAGAAGCAGATCGCCAGGTTTTAGACCTACATATGGTCTTACTATTGTTAACATTTCCCAGGTTACAACTTCGTAGCTAAACGCATCAACCTACAAGGTTTAGCTTTTTCTTTTTTATTCTCGAATTAGAAATATGCATCTGGCTAGACGTTTTAAAAAAAAGCTAAGAAGCAACAAACTTTTTTAGAGCATTTGTCTTGGCGCATCAGTTCTGGTGCCATGTAAGCGTATGTACCACAGCTTGAAATAGTTTTGCTAAAACTTTTCTCTATTTTTCGACAAAAAGTGAAACCGCTTTGCTTAATGATATCTTTGTCGTCGATAAGAATACTGAAAAGTGAAATATAGCAACTTTTTTTCAATTTAACCTCAAAAACGAAAAATATTGAAGTTAAACTTACTGTTCGGGTTTCAAATCACGATGAATGATATCCTTTGAATGCAAATAATTCATTCCTTCTGCGATTTCTATCAGTCACTTGTAATACAACTGCTTCGTAATTACGTAGCTGTCCTCTAACAGTTTGTGCAATGAGTCATTCTGACATAACTCCATAACGATACAATACGTTTTTTCTGAACAATAGGCACTGAAATGTGATTTAAATGACAATGCTCGAAAAATAACACTGCGCAAAAAAGTAATTTTATTGACAAAAACTGAACTGTGTAAAATAAATTAACAAAGAAGCATAAAATATGATTAAGAAATCAAGGAACACTTGCAGGAATTTGATAATGTTGCCATGCTTCAATTTAAAGTTTATAAGGCGAGTCAAATCATTTTTAATTTTGAATAGCTTAACACCAACAGGTGTTCCGTGCAATTCACCCGTGGTAACAGTTCCGTTGCCCCCCATTTATTTAGTCTTCAGTGAATCATATTCCACTTCTGTAATGACTCTCATCTTCGATTATTACTTGATGTTTACAGTGAAAAAAAAAATTGTAAAGCGCTCGCTAGGAAAGCATTATAATCGCAAAACACTAGCTACCAATGTAATGCTTCTATAAGACAGTTTAGCAAAGACCTGAATAGGTGTTGATAATCAACCAAAAAATTTTAACTTGTATCAGCCATCAGTTTTCTCTACAACTTTTGATTTTGCTTATAAAAGAAATCTCGTCTGTTTTATTTGCGGTATTTTTCGTATTGAACAACTCGTTCACAGCCATTAATTGTTGATTCAGCAAAAGAAGGTAACAGAACTACAAGAAATTCAGAACTGAATAAGAGTAAGTAAAAATTAACTCTATAAATGATATTTGAAAAAAAAGGCTGTTATTTTTTAGGTTTGTTTTTTGGTGTAACAGAAAATGTTTGAAAATGAAATTTTGCTTACCTGGAAGTTCTTTATCTTCATTTGTTTCATTAGACATCAGATATACAATATGTGCGTAAGGTAGTTGACCACTTGTAAACGACAACCAACATAAAAACCTTGCATTTTTTTTAAGCTTAACCTACTTTTTTGTATTGTTACTGATAAGAAGTAGCTAAAACATTCAACAGTTCACCAGTCGTTATCGTTAAGGAGATAGTAATGTCAAATAATTTGTTTTACAACCAGAAAGAGTTGAAAGTTTTTTGTCTTTTTACTATACTTGCTTTTCAGATGAGCAAGTTGGTGTTGGTGATACCAAGTCTGCTTTTTTTCATAGAAGAGGTACGAATGTAGAAAAGTCGAAAAGAGAGCTATAAATCCGCAGTTAGTGAGACACGAACACCGTAGAAGTTAAAAAGCGCGTTTCTGTATCTGAGAGAAATATTTGCTGTTCTTGCTGTCAAATAACTTTAAGAAATTTAAGGTTATTATTTGAAACAAGAAAAAGAACTTGGAACTTAGATATGGTAAAATATTTCTAAAAAAGCGGCCTATTTCAATATTCACATTGTTATGTTAACAATTTGCAAGTTACTTTCGTGCAATGATGTGTTGTCATGTATCAGAAAAGAGTCGCTTTAGCTGTTTACCATTTCCTTTGCTGTTTTTACCTACTCTTTGCAGAACTATGATAAACCAACATGAGAATGTTGCTTTTAAGATCAAAATTTTATAGAAAAAAAGAAAAAATAATAATTTTTTGCGAACAATGGTTTTATGTGATTGCTGTATAAAGACCACATTTCTCTTATTATAAAAATATAATTAAGAATTTAAAAGTGGTGAACAATACTAGCGCCTTTATAACTTTGGTGCATTAACCGCTTCTTAAAAATTGTAATAGTGTTATTGAAAAGCGAAGATTAGACTAAAACGGAAAAAAGTGTATGAAAATGTGGGCAAAATGGTGCAGCTTTGCGCTTGGTCAATTTTTTATTGCATACGGGAACGGTTTTTGTTCTGAAAAGTGACTTCATTTGAACATCAAATATGTTTATGTCACAAAAAGATAAAGCCACTGTTGCTATTTGATCAGTCTTTAGTGATCGATAGCGATTGTTCTTGAGTTTCTACGTCCTTTTCACCTGTATTTTATTTCTGTTTCTTCTATTGATTTTATTCGTTTCTTTATAGTTTATATTGTTCGTTTTGTATTACTGGTTTGCGTTCTTATGATATTAGCTTTGTTTTCTTAAGTTATTGTAGTGCAAGTGATTGAAGTACCTGTGTACAATATTACTTCCAAGAAAATAAAGACTATTAATAAATATAAGTGTTCACATCTTATCATTGCTAGATCAGAGTTCTGCTACTAAAGTTGGTAGCACTTAAAAGTTAGTCCTCAAACGTTACCGAAAGTGCATTATCAGTGGTTGGTGCTGTAGCGCTTAAGCGGCTATTTGGTCTGCAGTATGAAGCAAAGAATTTAGAGCTCTCAAGGAGCATAGTAGGAGGAAGGCATAGACCGTCCTTCAATAAGGAATAGTGTGGGTAGTCGCCACATTTATTTCTTTTTGGTCCAACCAGCCGGACTCGAACCAGCGACCTAAGGATATACAGTCCACTGTAGAAATTTATTAACTCTCAACATTAAAAGTGATACAAAAAAAAGCTGAAGCAAGCTGCCAGTTTCCTTTTCAAAAAAAACAAAAGTCTTTACTTTCATTCAGTTTTTTTTTTAAAAAAAAAAATTTCTCCTCATTATACTCGTTTGAACTGTCACAAACAAAAAAAGATTTTAAAAGTATGTTAATCAAAGCTTTTTTTTAAAAAAAAAATACACAGTGGAATTCGATGCTGACTGACATTCCCAAAACTTATTTGAAAACATAAGTATTATAGCATTACATGTTAAAAGGTAATTTTTTTTTTCGTTTTTACACTTTGCACCATTCTGTTAAATGTCTTAAAACTGGGCTGTAATATTAAGTAGGTAGTGTAAATGCAGCTCCGCTGATGTTATGCGGTTGGCTTTGTTTGAGAAGGAACAGCGTGGAATTAAACTGAAAATAATGTAACGGCCCTCGGAACATTTGAAGAACATTTGAAAAAACTATACCCAAACAAGTCTGCAGATTGTCTGGGCAGGTCGCGCCTACTGAAATAGAGTGAAACATTGCAGAACTTTATTAATTGCAGTTTCAAATAGATTAACACAATGAATATTGAAAGCAGTGTAGCACTGCTTGTTTTAAATATAGTCCTATCTGTTCGTCTTTCCTGGTTAAAATGTATTTACGAAAGCTTATTTTGTCACATAAAGCTTTTACAAATATGTAATGCGTTTGAATAATCATATAAAAATTGAAAAACTGTTGGTTTTGCAAAATGGAACTGTCAAGAAAAAAACTGGTTTTTGTGTTGATAACCCAAGAATAGAAAGGTATTTGTTTGATCAAGGTTTTTACGTAAATTAATTTATGAAATTTATATTTTTATTTTTATCATTTAATTTTCATGTTAAATACGCACTTTTAAAATTAATTTGAAAACCTCTATCATTTTTGGTTGGAAGGAGATGAGACAAGTTTGAAGTGATATTACTGACAGTATTTTTTGATTTGAGATATCACCAGTGAATGACGGCAACTAATAAAAATTTTTATAAAAAACTGACATTTAAGAATTAGTTGGCAGCTAAAACCAAATCTACTTAAAATTCTGATATTAAATTCAAATTAGCTGTTCATTGCTAAAATTACAAAGAAACACAATAAATTTGGTAACAGTTGTTTTGAAGTTAGTATAAGTAATTTATCAATTTCTTGGCTGAAATTTAAGCCACCGTTTAGTCAACCACATTGCGTGCAATCGTGCACTTGAGTTAAGCACAACTCTAAAAAAACTACTTCACTCTTTTGTGTTGACTGTTTTGAAGGAAATTTTTCGCTTTTTTTTTTCCACGCACATCGTAAATGCTCTGATATGCTTGCAATAAAAATCACACCTAATAAACTTGGTAATATTTTAGCATCTAGGCTGAAAAACAATGTAAGTGTAAATCAGCTGTTCTACTGCAGCTTGCAGGTGATGAGATTAGAGAAATTCAACTGGTCCAACAACTGGTAATACTGTACTTTCCATAATTTTTTTGTGATTAAAAAGTAACTGATTTATCAGTCTGTTTTGAAATACCAATTTTTGGACAGACTTTCTTAGAGTAACTTGGTTGTGCAACAACTGTGGCCCAGAAATAAATCATAAAATTGTTTTTTCTTCTATTTATCCCTCTCTTCCAAAACTCAGCAACATGAAAATTGATGTAGAGCGCGCAGTTAATCAGAGAAAATAAAACAGCTCAGTAATTGTCAATACTTTTTTTTTCGATCTGTGTCTTTCAGGCTGATTTTCGTTCTTCTTTGAACTAAGACGTCTCTTATAATTTTACAAAACAATATCAGCACAGATCAGCACCAAAGAAGTCAGCTTTTATGATAAACTATGATAGACAACCTTCTAAAATTTTAAAATGTCCAACATAATTTACTTTTTTTACCCAGTTTTTTATGAGTACCGTACAAAAGACAAGTTTTTTAGTGCAGGTCGCTGTGATGTAACATTAAGTTTCCTCAAGCTCAAAAAACTAGCTTATTGACAAAAAACAGAATGTTAACTTCCATGAAGATCTATGTCGATAAAAATTTAGAATGGTCAGCACTATAGTAATTAGGTTTTTGAGCACAGATCGGTTAAAATTATCCAGATTTGACAAAATCAATTGATATAACTCTTTAAATTGTCGTATTTTTTTGAAATAATCAATACTTTTTAGCAGTTATTTTGGTTTCTCGCCAGTAAACCACAACGCTGTTTAAAAGACGAAAATTTTTGGTACACTGTAAAAGAATTGTTACCACTGACAACTGTATCTGTCTAACGTGGTTGCAAATGTGAGCTTTAAACATTTATCAATGCTCTACAATTCACCAAATCTGCAATAAATTGTGAATTCAGTAAAATCTTCTCCTCATATAACCTATCAAGAAATTTTCTTGGTAAAAACAACGATTTTCTCCTAAGCAATTTCTTTGGTAGCTTGTCGCTTCACAAAAACATTTTTGACGCGATAACAACAATGGTATTACAACAGAGAATTCAAGAAAAAATGTCAGCTGTTCGTTGACAATTTAAGAAAGAACCTCATTTTGTAACGCGTATACCAAGTTATTTTCTATGTGAAAAAGTTAATATGTCTTCAACAAAAATTCACAGAACACTGTACCAAATTACTATACAGTTCAACAGAATAACGACACTTAGCTACATACAAATAAAAAGTAGACGTTTACGCTTGAACACAACGAAATATTCAAAATAATCAAGCAAAAATGGCACTGTTAAAAGAAGTTTTGCAATAGGCACTTAAGAAATAACTTTTTATTATTTGAAGATTCATAGACAACCTAATCAAACATACCTGATAAGTTTTCTTCAATTTCATATACAAACCATTTCAGAAGTCTGTGCAGCAAAAAAACGGCTTTTTATTCGCTAAAACAGTATAAAAATAGCATTCTTAATCAAACATTTGGTTAAATACTTTTAAACAGTTTCTGAAATATTCGTTGATTGAGCATACTCATGCGTAATTTCCGCTAATTACTTAATTTTAACCTAAAAAAGTTCTTTTGCATGCAAACATTTGCAGATACAGATTAGCAATCATATTTGACAGAACAAAAAAAATGAGTCTCCGTAAAGGTTAAGTGAGTGCCTCCGCAATTACAGATATAAAGTATTTTCACTGAAAAATCATCTGTGATAGGAAACAAAGTGTTTCAAAACTTTTACGCTTCTAAAACAAACGTTTAGTAGAGTCATATAAAAGATTATTCAACAAAAATTTTAAAAAATTTAAAAAAACTTTATCTCCAACAAAGTCTTTATTCCAGTTTAAATCTTAAATTCTCTTTAACAGAGAAGCAAACATTCTTTTGCAACCAGAGACTAAAAGGTTACGGTTTTCAGTCAAATAGCCTTTAACGTGATTGTTTGACCAAAAATTTCAGTGATTCCATCTGCTTTTTTGTATCTTCTTTCCACTTGCGTACTTGATCCCTCCACTTCTCCTCCTCACTCGATGAGATTTTTGACTTTTTCTGAATAGATTAAATGCTTCAATGTTGTACTATGTAAAAAAATATTCAAAAAGAAATAATCTGACTTTTGAAGAAAAAAGTTGAAATAAAATATAAAAACCATACGACTGCTTGTTTGCCAAGAATTTCCAAAATTCTTTGGAAAGAAGGTCTGCAGTCAGGATTCAAATGCATGCACCTTTTAAGGACCTTCTTTACTGTCTCTGGTGCTTTATCCGGAATAGGAAGTTTCAGCTCACTATAAATTTTGTAAATCTTTTTAGACTGTAAAAAACAAAACTGGACAAAATTTTTTTCTTGTTAAACGTGTCAAAACAATGTTTCAAAAAATAACCCATTGGGAATACGACGAAGTAAGTCGTTAGGCTTCAGGCCTGCGTACGGTCTTACTGTTGTTAGCATTTCCCAGGCTACAACTCCATAGCTAAAAACATCGACCTAGAAGGTTTAACTTTGTTCTTTTTATTCCCGGAACAAAAACATGCACCTAGCGAAATGTTTCATGAAAGAACTAGAAAGGAACCAACTTTTTTAGAAGTTCTGTCTCGGCGCATCACTTCTGGTGCCATGTAAGCGTATGTGCCACAAGTCGTCATAGTTTCACTGTACTCTTCTTTCAATTCTCGACAGAACGAGAAACCGCTTAGTTTAATGACATCTTTATCATTTAAAAGAATACTGGAAAGTGAAATATAGTACATTTTTTGAACTTAAAATCAACAACGCAAAATTTTGAAGGAAAACTCACTGTTCAGGTTTCAAATCGCGATGAATGATATTCTTCTCCAAATGGAAATAATTCATCCCTTCTGCGATTTCTCCAAGCCACTTGTAATACAGCTGCTTTTGAATTTTGTAGTCATTAGCTAACAAATCACACAGTGACCCCTTCTGGCAGAACTTCATAATAATACAATGCTCTCCTTGCGAACAGTAAGCGCTGAAATGCGATTAAGTTGCAACGTTTGAAAAATTATATTACGCAAAAGAAAAAAAATGAAACTACTAGCAAAAATATACTATATAAAAACAGTAATAGAGCAGCTTTTAATAGGATTGAATAGCTAAAAAAAACTTACAGAAACTTGACAATATTCTTATGCTTTAAATTAAAGCTTGTTAGATGAGTCAATTCATCTTTTGTTCTGAATAACTTCACAACAACTTTTCGTCCATTCAGCTGACCGTTGTAAACGCTCTCGTAACCACTTATTTTTTCATCCCACAATAAATTATCATCTGCTTCTGCAAAAATTTTGTATTATTATTATTACTCGATGTATACAGATCACTACCAGAAAATGGTGAACGCTTTGGTCGGAAACGATAGAAATATTACTCCAGATCACTGGTTATCCATAAAAATTCTAATATATGATCTTCTCGCAAAATTTTGAGTTTTTTTTGGTAGTAAGCTAAAAAATTGCTTGTTGGTTAGCCGTCTGTTTAATTTACAAATTCTGGCCTTATTTACGTCAGCGATTTTGTTTCCACCATTTTCTGTTTAATACATTTTTTAATTATTGATTTTATTCAGAAACTCGAAATCATCTGAAATTTTGAATGAAGTATAATTACGGTTAAGAATTCGTTGAACCAGTTACAGAATTGTACCAGCATAACTTATAATTTGAACAAAAGAGTATAGGGCCAAAAAATCTAGTCTACAAATGATATATAAGAGATTAAATTGATTTGTATTTTAGACTGCTCTTTTGTGTAACAGCAAATTCTTGAAAATAAAATTTTGCTCACCTGGAAGTTCATCATCTTTTTTTTTTGTTTCGCTTGACATTACACATAGAACACACGTGTAAGGTAGTTGAGAACTTGTAAACGACAGCCAACACAAAAGCCTTGCCTTTTAAGCGTAACCTAATTTTTTGTACTTTTACTGATAAGAAATAGATAAAGCGTTTAAAAGTATACACCAGTCGTTATCGACGAGGAGTTTATTGTGCTTCCTTTTCAGATGAGCAAGTTGGTGTGGGTGATAACAAGTTTGCATTCTTCTATAGAAGGGATACGAATGTCGGAACCGGTAAAAGAGAGCTATAAATCCGGAGTTATCGATGACTGCGAAACACCCTGCAAGTTAAAAAGCGCATTTCTGTAGCTGAAGAAGTATTTCAGTTATTGCTGTCAAATAATTTTAGAGAATTTAGGATGACTGTTGAAAGCAAAAGAAAAAGTTAGAAGTAAAACAGAATAAAAAATTTTGAAGAAGTTTTCTAACTAAATATTCACAATTTGTGTTAAAAAGTTGCTAATTAATTCCTCACAGTTATTTGTTGTCATATATCAGGAAGAAGCTGCTTTTATTGTTTTATATTTCTTTTGCTGCTTTTCATTTGTTCTTTACAGAAGTGTAGTTTATCGACTCAAAAACGCTACTTAAAGCCTAAATTCTTGAGAAAAAAACGATATGAGCAAGTTTTTATTTCTTCAACTTAACTAGAGAGGAAACGTAGATGGCTGTAATTTTTCATCTACTTCTTTCCTTTTTTTCTGTTTCTTCTTAAAAAGTGTTTTAAAAAATATTTTTCACAACATTTATGTTTGCTTTAATGTTGACTTGTAAAGTTTGTATTTTTGCAACAGTTACACGTTGTTAGTGGTAAATTTTAGTGCGAATTTGCAAGAGGGTTCCCAAATTTTTTTTTAATGCGTTTGTCAAGCAAAATTTATTGCTTTCATCTAAACCAACCCTGAGAAGTCATTTTATGTTGCGGAAAAGCACTTTTTTTTCTTTAAATTTTGCCAAATAATATGTCGCTGTAACTTTGAACAGTAACCTTTTTGAAGATTAAGGTACAAGACTGTTTTTTGTGGTTTTCTTCTAAACAGTGCTTTTGTGTGACTGTCATCATGGCTGCCAATCTTTTTTATTTTGCCACTGTAACTATGGGTTTAAAAATAGTAAACGACATTGCCGCCTCATGGAATAGAACTACAGAACAGTAATTGTTTTTTTGATCGTCAACTGTGGTGTAACAGCTGCAAATAGCAGTTCCATATGTGTTGTTAAAACAGATAAAATTCAAATTAAAAGTGAAAAAAAATTTAACAAATAAATTTATGCAAATTTGGAAATTTACAAAAAAAAAAAAGTATCCTGTAAAAATGAGATAAAATTTGAAGGCGTTTAATATGGCTTAATTTGTGCTTTTAGTTTAATGGTTTATCGAACGTTTTGTTCGTTCGTCTGTTATGGTTCTTGTATTTGTTGTATTTTCGTCAAGAGAAACTGTCAAATTTAGATGTTGTATAATTCATAATAAGGATATTAACTGTAGACGTGCTGATATACCTGCTTAAGTCAGTTTTTGAAGTTTCCGATATGAGAGGAGAAGGACAGCGCTTGAAACGGCTTGCACATCAATAGATTAGCGAAAGTTTAATAAACGGTGATTAAGTGGAGGCATGATGAATTTAATAAAAAGATTTGAGTCTTTTTATTATTATTTCTTGTGGAACAAATCAAGTGTCGGTAATTAGCTTTTCAAATCAGATTTTTCTTAGGATATTTGGGTAAATTAGGTGTTTTTGCCCTACAATACACATTTTTATTATATCGTTTTATTATATCGTATATATTAATTATACCGTTTTAAAGTGTCAAAAATCATCGTTCTTATTTTTATTTTTCAAAAGAAGAAAAGAGAAGAAACGAAAAAAGCAAATGAACAAGAAACAAATTACAGCAATAAATCTTTGGTAAAATTTTTAAAAACAACCATTTCTTAACAAAATTGAAAAAAATTTTTTATTTTAAGCAATTTTTTGTTAATGTAACAACTCAAATAGTTTTCATCAAGAAATTTAAGTCAGTAAAAATTCAGTTAACGACAGATGATAACTAAACTAAATAAAAACAAAATTTTTGCTCATATTTTATCTATTTGCGAAGCATTTACAAGATTTTTTAAAATCTAATATTACGCTAATAAAATTTTTGTAGCAAATGACATTGGCATAAAGTTTTGTCATATGCTCTACTACTAAAATACTGGTCGATAAAATGTGTTTTTTATCAACACATAATTTAGAATACTTTTGACGACATTTCGACTTTTTCTAACATTAATTAAGCATGCTGCATACACTTTAGTTCGGGCTTTTCGAGGCCAAAGTTTGTCAGTTATCGATACCAGTTTTCGTACATAAGCATCCGACTCTAAAGAAGCAGCAAAAAGGTTAAGCGTTTACAGAGTACTAAGTGTAAAAAAAACAAAAAACAAAAAATAATAAATATGTCAAGATATAAATACGTGAAACATGTTAAAAAAACTGCAAATTGAAGATGTAAACAGTAATTTTTTTAAGTTTAAATACGCACAGCTATATCCAAATGTCAATTATTTTTTCAGCCAAAAAATTTTTTAAATTATAAATTCTGTTAAAAAATGAAAATTTTTTTGTTATGCGAAAAAATCAGAATAAACTGTCGCGTGCACAGATTAATTTGGAAATAAACAAGTACAATTATTGCTTAAATATCGTAGTTGGTAATATTTTTTGGCAAAACTTAGACTGTGACAATTTTAAGTAAAACGTTTCACCTAAAAAAGCACAAAAAAAAAACTTCTTTATTTAGACAACATTTTACCTTCAAAGTCTTCGTCTGTCGATCGTCCAGGTTCGAAAAATTGATGGAATACATCGACTTTAGTAAACAACAGGATTAACTTGACACCTCTGAACCATTTTCCAGAAACTTTTTCAACTAAGTGAAAATTTTGATTCAGTTTTTCTGCCATAATCTTAAAAGTAATAATAATGACAGCTATTTAAAAAAACCTAAAGAAAAGAAGAGAAATAAAGACTAAACTTAAACCAAGTATAAAGTATAAAGATATCAATAAACGCAGTGCTAAAATTTATATGTCAAATTAGTACTTCATCACTGCTTCGAAGATCCATCATTGAGACGCACATAATAATTGCGCAAAATTTTCTATATTTTTTTATCTGTGTTTTTGTTGTTTTTGACGTATAATCTACTGATACAACTCTAAATTAATTTTCTTTTAAGAGCAAAAAAAAAAAAAGAATTTTCTTTCAGATTTTTTATGTAAAACGTTTTATTGCTTTTTTTGTCGTCAAAACTTTCACTAAAATACTATAAACAATATTTTAAACACTAAACAAGTTAAACTGTACTGTTTATAACACCCACTCTATTGAATTATTAGAGTAATTAAATTTTAGTGTAGAATCTTCGCCATCACGATGTACACATAATACATCCTCAATCGTCGGTTGATAACCAATTTGAGCGATTCTGTTCATTGATGTTCGTTTGGTAAATTATTGGTCAAACAAGACTAAGTTTAAAGAATTTATTCTATTTTGTAATCATTAAGAGTTTCAGCTACAAAAACAATTTTTTCTTATAATAATTTTAGCATTTTAATATTTAGAAATTTAGTTAACTATCGAATATATAAGATAAACAAAAAGAAACCTTTTTATAGCATTAATAAAAAATATTGGATAACTGTCGTTTATCATTGTAGACCAACGATTCAGAAAAGATTGGAACTGTTCATCCTGTTGAACTAAACATAGCTGTTCCAACAGTGTTGGTTCTAATTGACCATCATTTTCTATGTTCTCATAATTTTGAAGTTTTTCTGCTATTTTCGCCGTTTCAGTTGTTGCAAATACATACTAAATTTGGTTACATTAATCAGTTATATAATTTTCTGTATAAATTTATTAAAAATATCATTATATTTTTCTCAAAAAAATAATAGTCAGTTTTTCTTCGTTTTTTTTTTTTAATTTGCTAATAAAAAATACCTTTTAAAAACGAGAAACATTGATGTTTTCACTCGTCTTGTTTCAAGTGTTGTTATTTATAACAGTCATAACAAACAACAACAAAAGAAGATAGATCTAGTTAAGAAAAAAAAATGAAGGAAAGACCTTACATTCAAATTACGCATAGTTGAAATAGCTTTTTTAAAACTTTCAATCGTAGTTTGATAAACTTGTGATGTATAACTGATACGCTGTTCGTCGGTTATACCATTTAAACAATGAACTTTTAGCTGTTTCAAGAAAGTTTGTTTTCCAGCGCCTTGAATACCTATTAGAAGAACGCGTTTTATCGAACTCTGAAACTATTTTTTTTTTCCTCCTTGCAACAAAATACTGTTAAATGTTTTATATTTTCAGAATATTTATGAGTGCAAAAAAACTAAAGAAGAGAAAATTTTACAAACAAAATGGTCATGTAAATGATTTAATTTGTTAGCAACATTGAAAACTATATTAGTCAAGACAATATACCTTGCAACATATGCGGATTCTATGCGCAATTTTTCCCGCGAACACCATCTATTGTTTGACACTGAAATTACCGATAATTTTTTACAGTTCTTTTGCATTGTAATTTAAAAAATAGTGATTTTTAGGCTACTGTTTAAAAATAATAACCATTTAAATAACTAGCTTAGTACAGTTTTTTTGGTTAATTTAGTTTTCCCTGCTGTCAGTTATCCGGTGAAGACAGATGAACAGAAGCATTTAGTTAACAACACATACGTAAAATTTTTACATCAGTAATACAGACAATACGATAATTTAACAGAGGGTTGGTTATAGTTTATTATTTAACTAGATCTTTATCTACTCTAAACTTTTGGTTTGCTATTCAACTAGTTACAATTATCAAAAATTAATTCTACAAATTAGAAAAATTGCAAAAAAAAAATAAATCAGTTGTTACAAAAATTAAACTTACTTTTTTCTCACCAACGTTTTTATAATTCGCAAAAGCACCGCATAGATTTATGGTTGTCATAGGAATAAAAGTTT
>UXUI01007543.1:0-19574 GCA_900576705.1 Enterobius vermicularis | reverse complement strand
CAGTTTTTGGTTATTTTTGAGGAAACTTATTTGTTAAAAAAAGTTCTTTTGATAAATAGGATTTTTATATGAATCTATTTGTTCTTTTGTCAACCTTGACTCTTAGAATAAAATCTTTAATTGTTAGCTGGCAGTATAAATGAGAAGCAGATTTGTCTCAAAATGATCAACATCACAATTGGTGATACGAAATGAAGTCTTCTTCTAATTTCACCCTCAGCTTGGTGCCTTCATGGGTAGCTTTTTTTTTCTTTCAAGGAGAAACTAGGAGTTTAACTTGGTGTCATACAAACGAAACCAGTGCAGTAACAAGGAATATTTGAAGGCAGTTTTAGATGTTGTTTAGAATTAGCGCCCTTTCTTTGAACCTACCAAGAACTAATGAAAACAAACTGTTGAGGTTTGTACTGACAGGGTGCACTGTGTGTTAAACATAATTGCTCCACATCTGATAAAATCAAAAGTTTGGGCTTTGGTAAATGCATCATTTTATTTGAAACTTTTTCTCGTTTTTTTCTTTTGCTCAACTAACAGCAACTGTAAAAAGATTATATTGTTTCAGGAAAAAATTCTCTAAAAAGTTTTTTCATTGATAGTTTTCTGTGGTAAATGAACTAATTGAGGAAGTGTTATTGGGTGTTTGATGGATTCTGGCAAACGCAAACACGGACATAGACTACACTAATGATAACGTAAATATTTTTATGTATTGTTGTTAAGTTGTTTCTTTTACAAAAAACACACATATATATTTCAAAGAGAGTAATCAGCAATTAGAATCTAATGGGCTTTGTTTTCAGACAGTAAAGTGAAATGCGGTTGCGCAATTTAGTGATGAGTTTTCATGCAGTTGCAGTTGATTTCTGTTGCTGTAATGTATTGTTATTTTTGCTGTTTTTGGCCAACTGTTGAATCTAATGTGACTGGTGAATTTTTTTCTGCTTTTTACCATAATACTCTAACATTCTTATGAATGCCGTAAATAAACAACAGTCATTTTTACACTGTTTGATAAACCACAGTTAACATAATGCGAATGGTATTTTTGAATAAAGCCTAAAATAGCGGACTTTAGAATAAGCATTTTCTAGGATTTCAAATATGCAAAAGTGGTTATGTATACAATAAGATTTACGATGGATGCTACAAATTTGTAGGTTGTTTATATTCAGTGTTTTATTCTTGCGCATGGATCTACGCCTATTCTAAGCACAAATTTTAGTTGGTTACCAGGCTGATTAAATGTATTGTTACGGATAGTAATACAAAAAATTTGTGCAATTTTTTTCCGTCCTTAAACTTAACGACGGGGAATAATATATGTTAAAATTTTTATTTTCAAAAAAATAAAATAGCAAAGACAACACAAAAAATGAAAAAAAGTTTTTTTTTATTAGCACCCAAAAAAATAACGGTTCAATGAAAACTGTTTTTTCTTCCCGGTAAATTCGACTTAAATTTCATAAAATACTAAATATAGAATTGATGCTTACAGACTGACATCACATAAATATACACTTTATAATGCACAAATAATATACCGTTCAACAAACTTTTTTTTTGCTTCTGTTTAGGTTTCAAATAAAGTAACACATAAACTTGCAAAAATTATTTGTGAAAACGAAAATTCAACACTTGTATCCTACAGAACTCAAGCAGAACGTGAATTTGTTGTTGACAGTAAGTGATACGCGTAATATAATTGACGTTGGTAGAATTTGTTGATTGAACGCTATCAGATATATTTAAAATTTATATATTTACAAATGCAGCAAATCGGAAGACTACTTATACGATCACATAAATAAAACTTATCTTATAAAGCAAACAAAAAACATAATTTTATCATTAACTTTGAACACAGTCAATACAATAAGGCCACTTTTTCAGTAGATTTTAAACCAGAGAAAAAGAATCACTTTTATTGAAAAAAATGTTACAAAATATATTTTATGTATAATTCTAGTTTTTTTCTCTCAGACTGACAAATAATAAAGTTATTAACTTTTTTTTTTCTTACATTTATTAATTATAAGTTTAACACGTACAAAATAAACAAAAAAAAAACGAAATACAGCTATGTGATAGCACTATTTTTGGCCATTTTATAAAACTTATAAAAATTTTTAATAGAGCGAGATTATTACGTAAATGCTAACTGTTATAGAATTAAGTAGAAAAGATAGTTTTTGGATTGGACTAAAGTGGCTTGTTAGTGGTTATAAATGGGATGATAGCGACGTACTGAAAGGATTTTTTATGTGGACTACAGCAATGTCACCAGTAAACGGTGACGAACTGTTGACCTGTGTCAGAGATCACCATCGTTACCGAATGAAAGTTGTCAGCTGTCGTGAAAAATTTTCATTTATTTGCCGATATAAGGGTAGCATTTTTTCAAAACAATTTCCTTGTACTACCAGTAGTATCAACAAACTTTTACGGAGTTTAGTTTGCAGAATAATAAATTTACAGAAGAAGAAAAGTCAAAAAAATATTAACAAATTTGTCAAGATTACCAAAACAAAAAGTTTCTTATTTAGTGCTTTTAAAATATACTTATCAAAAAAATTTATAATAAAACGTTTTTTTGTATTTATTTAGGCAGAAATTTACTGTACCAAAGTTGAATTTAGTTGACAATAAAAAAAAATTAAATTGTTTTTATTTCAGAGTCAGCATTTTGTAGACCCAAATGGAAAGAATTTAAAAATAATTGCTATCTGTTTGTCGTACGTTAAACTTTTATCTATTTTCACTGTTGTTTTTTCCTCTTTTCTACAACTCTTATACTTTTATTTTGCTACTGCTATCAATTTTTTGATATTTCTATTTTAACTTTAATATCAAAAATTTTACAGTTGAAAAGTAACTTTTTTTGCATATAAAAGTTTCTTATTTTGTCCCAAAAAAGTTTAGAAAATTTTACAGTTTGAACATATAAAAAGTTGACACTATCAGCTTTGGAGGTTTACTAAAATCACCGTACGACATTTGTTTTATTAATGTAAGGTAACAGGTCGGTAATAAGCAACAGTTATCCATTAAGATTTACAACCACTGTCTTCAGAGGCATCGTTCAGTGTTTAGACAACAAATAAATATAAAATTAGAACTCAATTAAAATGAAAAAAAAAGATTGCTATTATTATATATGCTGAAGATAGGCTATATTATTTGCTGGTCAGAACATAAAAACCTTTTCAATTTGTACAGATAAAAGACATGATCATTGACAAAGTGTTTCAAAAAACTTATGAAATTGAGCAGCAAAAAGAAGGACAATGATAATGTGTATATTTATTTATTCACATAAATCGCTCAAAGAAGCAAATTTGTGTTTACGTAATGAGTTTTTGACAAATATATAATTGCAGTGACAGATCGTACTATTTCTCATACCAAATCATCCAAAATAACACCTTACTGTTCTGCAGTACTTTTTTGGCTATCAGTAGTGGTGATAAGTATAATTATTCAGGAAATAAATTATCGATGATAATTTGTTTGTTAACACTGCTTTTATTACCAGTACCAACTGAATTGATGTGTTAAGTTTTGAAGACGAAATTCCAGCAGAATGAACGAATGAAATATGATAAAGCTTATGAATTATGTTGGCGACAACATTCTGTTTTGGCATACATTGAAGATTCCGCAGAAGATGAATACATAAAAAGTAAAATTTTTTTTTAATCATTATCAACTATAATTTAAAGCCTTATTTTTTCCACTTATTTTTTAGTAGCATTTTTTTTTCGTTTCGCCTACCTGTGTGTTGTCTTGGCAGTTGCCCTTTTTTTGTAGGAGAATTTGGTAATCAAACTTATTGGATAGGCATAAATTGTCAAAAAGATAGATGGTTAATGACCAACAGCGAACTTGCCTTTCATACAAATTGGATTCATAGACAGGCCAAAGGTTGTCCATTGAATGAAAAAGCTGTCTACGAAACTGATTATCCCGGTGGATGGAATATTACAGACAAAAATAGTAGCCATTATTATGCATGTAAACATAAAAGTCAGTAATCATTGATCATCTGCTGTTGCAGCTTTATCTCTACCGGCAAAACTTCATATCGGATTTTTTCTGCTTATTTCTTTCTCAGATTTTTTGCTCAAAAAAAAGAAAACGAATAAAAAGCAGGTTAAAGACAGAATTTAAAGACATTTTTACATTTTTTAATTTCCTCTCTTGTTTCTTTGATTTAGACAATCGTTTCAACAATGATTTATTGTTTCAGAGAATGTTTTATTTAGTGAACTGGCTAAGAAAATTCGCTTCAGTAAAACTGCCTCAGAAACTCGTCAGGTATATTTCTTTTACTAAATTATAATTAACTTTTTTCAGATAACTTACTATAAAAATATATCGGTATATTTTGATAAATATAAAAAAATTTTTTTTTGTAGAAGCCTCGTCACCGTAAAGAAGTATACTTTCTGCAAAGTAAGCTGTTTTTTTAGTAATTCTTGCATTGAAATAACCTATACTGCAGCTAAATATCTGTTGATTTTTTTTTGTTTGCTATAGATACTTATTAAAAATTGATATCAAACTTGGCTTAGGTACATAAGCAGCTATCTTTACAATACATACTACTACTTTAAGCGCACACTGATGAAAAAACTTCAGTTTATTTTAATAGGTTCAGTTCAAATTAGTTGCTCAAATGCGATGACTTATGCTTGCAGTTGTATGGATCTCAGCAACATTGGCAATACTGCTATCAACAGCAATCTTTTTATTGGTACTGCGACTTTGCTTAAAAGAGGATGATACTGAAACAATTATGCCAAAAGTTATTGCTGGTACTGCTGCCCATACCTGTCGTGCTCCTGTTCCTGATGTTACTGCTCCTACTACAATGATTCCTACCACTGCTTCTGCACATACTATTACTCCTGCTAGTACTTCGCTATCTCTTATTACTGCTACGACTACCATCCCAACTAATGCGACCACCAGTTCAATTTCTACGACCACGATGACGACTATTCCTACCACTCTAGATCCTAATCAAAGCACTTCTTTAGTTATTTCACTTACTTCACTTAGTCATAGTGAATCCTCTACTTCTGACACTGTTTCAACTACTTTTGCCAGTTCTGAACTGAGCACAGAATCATCGACAATAAGTTAAAAGCCAAAAAATGTTATAGACGGTAAATACCTAGTAGAAGGAATTAAAGAAATACTTTTTAGAAGATTTTATAAATAAGCGTTTTTTTTTGGTGACATTGAGTGAACATCAATATACAGCCTAACGTTCTGTTTCTCACAACACCATAAAGTCAGACAAGAAAAATTTTAAAAATTCTCAAAGAAGAATTCTTTATTGTTTTTTATCGACTTACAGAATAAAAGGTGGGAATTTCTACTCCAGAATATAAGAAGAAAGCAATAGTCTGTTTTGGTTACTATAAGATCTCAGCAGAATATTCGAGTGCATTATTTACTTGAGAAAAAATTACTTTTTTGATGATTTTTTTTATTACAGTAATTTTAATTACGCAGAGTTTAATGCATAAATGTTTATTGAAAGTTATGGCGTTTGATCTAGTCATTTTTATGCTTAACACTAAGTAAAACTGTAGTAGTTCACATGGTTAATAGAATTTTGAGAAAAGTTGATTACTTAGTAACCTTTGAATTTTAAAGAATAATTCAATTTTTTTCTAACAATGGCATTATTGCAAGTGAATGTCCGCACAAATCTGTTTGTTAAGAGATAAACAAGAAAGAAGTTTGAAAAAGTCTTGAAAAGTTTGAAAATGGCGAGAAGAAATAAAAAAACTTACTGAAGCTTCTGTAACTATTTTAGTTACCTTGTAACTCCTTGTATAAAACTCCCTAACAAATACTTTAATTTATATTCTAACTCCTATCTGCCTACACTGCCTAGGCTTAGTCTCAATTATCCCCTATCTCAACAGTTATAAAGATAGAGCTTTTTTCAACTTTATACACAATAATACAGATGGCCAACTTATTAATTCGTAAGTTACTCCACAACGATACACAAAATCAGATACAGCAATCGATAGTAACAGTTAAAAGTTAATAGCAGAGGAAAGCTTTAACACAGCACTCTTGTGATGGGATAACACCAACAGCGATTTCTCCAGCTCAGTCTCTTTCCTAATAATTCTCAAAAAGCACTATAAGCGCTAACAAAGGAACAGAGGAAACGAACCCAAACAGAAAGAAAGAAGAAAGGGAGATGTCCAAATGCTCGTTGCAATTTGCTTATGTAGCCTCTTGTTAGATGGTGTGCAATTATGTAAGTTTGCGGTCTTTTGTATGTTATGAACAACATTCCACAAAATACGTTTTGTTTTGCCAAATTCTTTTAACAATCCTTTTAAATTCAAAAGTTATTATATATTCCTATTGTTTTATTTGGTGCATTGCAACAGAAAATTTCATGCTGCAGACTTTTAGCTATAGATTTCTGATTTTAATCTTTATTTAATTGTTCAGTGCTGTTTAACTTCAGCGTTACATGAAATAAACCAAATTTCACAAGAAAAAGAGCCAATTAAGTGTACGATATATAATAATAAGAATAGAAAATTTAAAAAGATGAAGCAAATAAAATTTTCTGTTTGTCTGAGGAGTATAAAGCAAGATTTGAAATTTGGAAGGTTGCTACTTAAGACAGTAAATCCTAACTAGTACGTGCATCACGTATCTACAGACATTATTTCAAAGTAGTTAGCAGCTTTGTTGAGAGTATGTTAGATATTAGAAGCTTTTGATTTTTGAACGGTTGTGGTCAACCAGTTTTGTTGAATAGACAACTTTCCTTAAAAAATTAATAGTTTGATCAATTTAAAAAAGGTTGTGGTTACAACATTAGTTTAACAACGATTGTAGGCAAACTAAAAATATGATCTTCAGCAGCTTTAAAGTAATTACATTCCAACGATTTATAAATGTCAAACAGACTTGACAGCGTAGACTACGCAAATACTGCCGCACAAAAGTGATAATTTCGCAGAAGAGGGCTGTATCAACTAATAAACCAACATTTTCTAAGCATTAAATAAAAAAAATAAACGTAGACTGCTCGGAGTAAACCTCAGTGAACGACAACGAACAAAATTACAGCAGTTAGCATAGCTTATCTTGAAAAAAAATTCAGTATATTGAAAACCTTGCAGCATTCGTCAGGAACGTAGAGGTAACCTCAGCTATACACTTGTTGAAATACTCGCTTGTTCAATCAAACTCAGGAAGTCCTAAAAAATAAATATTCTTTAAATAATGACTAAGGAAGATCACACTGCCAAGCAAAATTAAAGTTGCTGTTTTACGTGTTGGTTTCTGCTAATATTTGAACTTCTTTTTGCTTGCATTCTAAAATAATTCAAGAAATTTTCACTTTCAAGCTTACCATAAAACTTGTAATTTTTGTCAGCGCTGATAATAACGTCGTAGGCTTCATTAACGATGTCTTCCAGACGGTTAAATAGCTCTTTGGTTCTCCGTTCTTCATTTTCTGGGTCACTTTTCATAAAGTCGGTATTACACCACATACCAATTGAGAATATCATCAAACATGCCATTAATGGTAGCATTCTTCGGTAATTTTCCTAAATGCTATCTGTGTATATTACTTTGTTTCCTATCAGCAAATTTTTGTTAATCACGTTGATTAATTCAAAAGATTTCAAAGCATAAATTGGACTTTTTTCACAAAGATAGATCTGTATCAGTCAGTAATTAAAAAGCTTTTTTTGGCTTATCACTTGCTTTTAAGAGGAAAATTTTGCAGTCGCCTCTACTCTCCTCCTATAATTACTTTTTCTGATCTTTGATTTTATTTAATCATTGACTTTACAACACCATTTCTAAACCAAATCTAAATCGCTAAATGTTTAATCATTTTTTTGACTTTGTATGTCTTTTTTCTCTTAATTGTTCCTTTTCACCTTCTTGATTCTTATCACTAATTACCATTGAGAAACACAAAATTAAATTGTAGGATCTGAAGTTAACAAGCACCTCAATGTTCTGCAACGTAAATGGTGCAGTTTTTCCTGTTTTAGCAAAAGTTCTTTGCAGCTCTTCGTAGTAGTACTCAAGGACTTTTTTCATTAGGACTCGTCTTGTTTTTGCCGAAACTCCAGTTATCGTCACCCTCTAAAAAAAGGCAGTTTGAAATTTAGCCAAGTTACTCAAGCAAAAAAAATTATTTTTATTAAATTATAACCGTTTAGCCTAAAACTATTGCTCTTTTAGACTAAAGGTCGTTTTCGAATAAAATAAATATCTAAAAACGATATATAAGATTAAATTGGTTACTGTAGAAATTTTGGAGCAACAAAAAGTTTTCTAAAGTTAGAATTTTTGATTAAAAGTTGACCATCAAATCCTCGGTAATAGCACCGCAGTGGCTCTGTTGCCAGTCTATAATTGCTTTCAGTTCATTTCCTTCCCATAGCAAATTTGATGTCCATAAGTCGCCATGTGCAATCACAGAATTTTTCTCTAGATATGCAGTACTGATCAATGTAACAGTCATCAAAGCTCAGCTTATAACAGCGGTTCATGATTAAATGTTACCAAAGTGCAAATAAAAGAAGAAAAAAGTTCCGGAATTAATCTGAATTGAAAAATTTGGTTTAGCGAACACTGCTTGAAGAAATGATTGTGAACAACAGAAAACAGTCAAAAGGATAAACCAGAAAGCAACAAAGTTGTTTCAAAAATTTTAGTACTTTTCTTATCGAGAAATTAAAATAGAAATTTACCATATCAGTACCAAAAAAGATAAACAAAAGTTTGCAACTGCATTTTCTTTATCTATCGTTTTCTTTCAGAAATTTAACGAAAAATTTTACTAAAAAATTTTTGTTTACCTTTTTCGCAAGTTATTTTATAATCCAAAAAGAATTCACCACCATTGAAAAGACCTATAACTTTGTCGCTCTTAAGGAAACACCCGGGAGCTTGAGCTTTCAGTTTCATCAAAAAGATTTCCACTGTCTGGATAAAACCGTGATCAGCAGGATATTTCTAAAGCAAAAAATTTAGTAAAAAATTCTTAAATTTTAAATAAGAAATCTATAAACAGTAACTGTTTTTTACAGCATATTTTACTGCTTGTTAATAATTCTTCTTTTTTTTAAATACAACTTTTACACTAAATTCTTATCTAGATTTAATTTGCAAAAATTATTGCAATTTTATACATTATTATGAGTTAAATTTTTTTTACCTGTAATTCAGAAATCTTTCGCCATTCACTGTTCGTTAATGAATAGTAGTGTAACTTTGCCAATTCATTAACAACTGCTTTTAGCTAAAAATAAAAAAATGGAACCTTTGGCTCAGAATAGCAGCAAAAAATTTATTGTAACATTGAAAAATTGAGTTAATAATTTAACTGCTCAATTGCACTAACTTGATCTGTATTCAATCCATTCATCATATCGATAACCTTGTATGCCCCGAGGTCTTCCATAACAATAATCGGATATTCGCCTGCACGTCGACCATCAGAGCAGTAGTAAATGCGTGGAATACAGAGCGGTGATGGTACAGCTAAAAATATGACAAGTAAACTTATAATTTAAGTTAAAATTTGACTAGTGTTTAACCTATTATTATTACCACTGTTATGATTATTATTACTGTTATTACTACTATTACAATCACCGTTATTTTCACCAGTATTATTACTAAAATTATTATTGTTGTTATTGTTATTGTTACCAATATCATTGTCACTATTATTTCCATTATCTTTATTGATACTTTTACCGTTTAGTGCACTAAAATTACTTAGTTTTTTTTCTTGCGTCAAAAAAATATCTCGTTGTTTATTCAATGAAAAAATGAAAAACCAAAAAATTAGAATGGAATGAATACAGGGAATGTAAAACTACTGAAATGGTTACTATAGAATAGGTTAACAAACATTTTGTGAATAGATTATAGTAGAAGCATTCATTTTGATGAAAAAATTTCATCAACTCCTCGAGTACTGCAGCATCAGTTGGAAGATCTGCTGCATCAAGAGTTTTTTGAGCATTTAATGCCTAAAAATTTTAATTTTTTTTCCTGATTAGACAGAAATAGTTTGTAGTATTTACATTTATAATTTATTATAAATGTGTTAAAATAACCCTGCTGTATTTCTACAGTTCTATAATTTTGTTAAGAAATACGTTGCTGTTAAATAAGCAAAATTTATTTCCTTTTTGATCTGCTCTAATTAGGTGACAAAACAAATAGCTTCTAATTTACTATCTTTTTCTTCCTACCTTAATAATGAGAGTTTTTGGCAAGTTTTTGCCTTTCCAAATTGGTTCAACACGATAAAGATCTGCTGTATATCCGACTGCTTCGTGAAGAGGTTGAGTCTGAAAGTACAAAAAAAAAAAGACATTCCTAATGAATCGCTTAGGTATTCAGATTTGTTTCAGTAAATTTACAGAAAATTTTTTGATTTGCATGAAAAATTATCACAAATATAGAAAGATAGTTGAAAGTTTGGCCAACAGTAGGTTAAAGTTTTTTTGTATGCAAACATAAATTTTTATAAAATTGTTTTCAGTTATTGGGTATGAACAATTCTAAAAATTATGTATAATTTTTCGCAAGTATTCGTGTGAATGCGTTATTTTTTATAGGTAACATTTCTTTTTCAATAAATTTCTGTTGATAGTAAAACACAAAGAATAGATAATTTTTGAAAAAAAAAATTAGAGAGGGAAACTGCTTTGGGAAACAGGTTTAAAATATGACAGTTTAGTCGCTTTTATAATTTTTTTCAAGATTGATACAATGAATTTGTTCACCACAAATCACCACAAATCATCAGACAACGATTTTTCGATGTTTCTGATTGTTTGAGAAACAATAATCAGTTGTTATAAGGTATAGCCGTAGAGAGATGCCTAAGATAGACAAAAATTATATCAATGTCAAAGGATGGCATAGAAATCTGGAAAATGACTTCTGTCTTAAACTGACTGGAATCACTGTTTTATATATCTAAGATAAAGTTTTTTTTTCGTCTTTCTCAACGCTTATAGCACTTATAATAGCAGACAATTTGAAATATCAATTTTTTCAAAAAAAAATTTTTGTTTTACAGTTAACAGAACAGAAAAGCGAAAGAAGTAATAAGCATAACAAATAACATTTTATAGTAAATTATTATAATAAAAAAATTAAGAAGACATTGTTTATTTGATAAAACTCTATAAACATTTCTAAATTTTAACTGTTAAATTTTGACACTTATAGTGTATAAGGTAATGTTGAAATTTCTTCAAATTAGGCAACTAAAATTGCCTAAGCATATAAAAGTTTGCTAGACGCTTGCAAAAAAAAAACTGACCTTTTATAGATTGTTCCGTTTAACGTTTTCTTCTGAGAAGAAGTTTTAAGTGTAAATTTTTGAAATAAGAAACAAAAAAAGAATTTTGGTGTTACTCTGGAGCAAAAAAACAGAAACATTTATTTTATTATTTCTAAAAATAAAATTTAGCTGAAGTACCTTACCTTAATACCTTGCCAACTTTCGATGTTCATCCTTGTTTGTAGCATTTCATACAAACAGTCACCGCTTATCACCATAGTCATAACAATTGTTAAGCAGGTCTTTTTTTTTTTCAGGTCTTATTTAGAAAGGTTAAACTTTTTCAAACCACTACCTTACACTCAATTATTCCTGTGTTTGCTTGCTAAAGATTTTTCTTTTTTTTCGCAAATACAGTAGTATCAGTTAGTTGATAAAGCGCAAACAGTTAAATGTCGAAAATACGGCGAACGATGAGCAGAAGAAGACCGAAATCCAAACTGTGCCCGTATTATTTGAATGAGCGATTGCAAACTAATGATGGTTACGTTGTGATTATATACTGTGAAAAGCTGTTGATAATATTTTTTTCTGTTCTGTTCTCTTCTCTCCTTCCGAATTTTTTGATGTTTGTGACGACGGCAAACAGAGAGAGCACACAGCAAACTATGTCGATAACAACAAATTACAATCAGGTCAAATCTTAGGGTGTTTGATAAGAATTCATCATCGAAAGAAAAAAAAAAAATTTTTTTTTTTTTGGTCTATTTAGTGCATATGAATAAAATTATGTACAAATTATTTGATCAACATCTTATAAGCTTGTTACATAGTTTACTGCTTAAAAAAACCTAGCTGTACAGCTAATCCAAGCAAACTGTCAAAAAAAGCGTAAATAATCCTTCAAATAAGCGATGTCATACATTCACCAAAACTACACTGTAGCTGGTAATTTGACTTTTTGCTCGAGATCTTAGACTTTTTTTTTTTGAATACAGCTTTTATCAAACAAGACAATCTATTTTTAGATAAAAAAAAAAGGAAAAACACTGATTAAGTTGACTAGCAAAAAAATGACCTAGCTTTGCTACTTTTTAATCAGTCGTTCAAAAAGAAAACTCTTTTTTTTTTTTGCTTTTATTTAATGACAATTTCTTATACAATTAAATAAAAGATTAAAATTTAGAGTTGAATAAATCAAAACAATAAGTTAAATTGTTAGAATTTTTTACGCTTAAAATATGTTAGTTCTGACTTTCTTTCAAATTTTCAACCCAAAAATTTTATGAAAAAAAATTTGTTTTTAATTTACAATGTAATATTGGCTTCTACTCAGTATACTAACCAAACAGTTAGCTGTATTTTAATGATAAACTACAAGCAACAATTTTTTTTTTTGTGTTTGATCATATCATTTTATTTATTTTTCAAAATCTGACGCCCTTTTTTGTTCTAATAATCTTTTACTACTTAGTAAAGCAGAATATTTTACTGAAAAAAAAAAAAAACTGTTTTCCCTAATCTTTCTTCCCCAACTGCTGTGCAACAAATTTTAGAGGACAACTTTCAATTGGAATGTTGCCGTCGATAAATAAGTGAAGTGTAAGGCAACAGCAAAAGAATAAGAGAAAAAATGTGGAAAAAATAAATATTTTTTTATAGCTACAAAAATTTTCGTTTTTTGTTTCAAAAATATGTATTATTAAACTGGCAAATTAAAGAATATACTTGAAACTTGATTGTATTTGATACGTTATAGGCTTTTCAATTTGACACTAAGAAATAAAGTGTAAAATTTTGCAAGTTAAGACAAATAGCAATGCACAACTGAACTGTTATCGGAGACTCAATAGTGACCAAATTCTTTAACAGATATCTATATGTTTTTCTTTTTTTTCTGTAGTCTTGAAGGATAATAGCTCCTAAAAGCTGCCTTCGTAATCAACAAGCAAAATTACTGTTCAATATGAATTGAAACTTGCAGCTTGACTATTTTCTGCTAAATTATACCAGTCGAAATCGATAAAAAACGATTACAAAAGGTATAAAAGTTAAAAAAAGCAGAATAAGCTTTGTGAGAGCAATTTACTCAGACTGCTGCATTGATAAAGTGTAAAACAAACGACCAAGAGCAGTTCTAACGAGACGGTTTCTTTAGCACGGTTAAATTAAAGCACAAACTTTGACTGCCAGTCAGCTGTATATCAGATATAATCTTAAAAATAAAAATAACCAAAATAACAGTTTTGTTGTAGTCAAAATTAACATAAAAAGAAACTAAGCCGATAAATGAGGTATCAGAAGACAGTGGAAACAAGAGCAGAAATGAGGAAAAAAGCTTCTTTTTTTAATCATTTTTACAATCTTCTGAATATCTTTTTCCAAATTTTTCACAATAATAGATTTTTAGAAGAAAAAATTTGTAACAGCTGTCAAAATCGCAGACAGGTTGACATGTTGGCAGTATAAAGGTTACATTATTTTTGGTTTTACTGTTAAGTACCAAATATTCAAGTATTCTTCTGAAAAATCAATTTTACCAACGGTTTTTGATATTCCTCTTATTTTGAACTTTTTGATTTGATTTATTTCATTGATTTAAAGATTTGTTTTTGTCTTTGTGAAGAAAAAACAGACAAAAAAGTCTTTTCAGAAGAAAAAAATGCCTCTTTTATTTGACAACTAATAAATTTTTATTTTTTTGATTAATTGAACCATAAGAAGTGTAAAAAAAAGCGTAAAGAAGCGAATTTTTTTTTGCAATTATTATAACAAAAAAAAGGCTTTTTTTGCTTAATAAAACCACTTAACAATTATTTCAATTTTGGTAGTTAAACAATTATTTAACAAAAAGAATTTTTTTGACTTTTAGAGTAGTACAGTAAATTGAAGTTGAAGTATTCATGTGTTAAGGTGCCATTAATCAGTAATTATGTAGTAACTTGTATGTTTCAATATTTATAACGATATGATAAATAAGTTACAGAAAAAAGAATAAGATTAAAGTTTTGTCTTCAGCACTATTAAAATCGTAACTGTTTTGCTTCTGTTTATGCAACTCTGTAAGTTTTTGTACGTCTTTAATGAACTGACAAATGAACTTCTGTAAAAGTTTCTGTTAGAAAATGTCATTGAAAAAAAAGATTTTTATTCCAAAGTAAAAATTGTATCAGTTTTGAACATCTGTAATTTCATTTATATACTTCTCTAAAAAGTCAGAAAATGTAGTCTAGCTAACTATTTTTTGAAAACAGATTACTTGTTTTGACCTATGCTGACGTCACAAGCGTGAGTTTATTTGAATGTATCAGAGTTGTATAGGCTGACAGAAGTGTTTAATTTTATAAAAAAAAAAAAAAAAAGAACCAAAACAGATTAAGTCTTGTCTAGTTCTGAACCGTTTATTATAATGTCATTTGCCAATCGTCAAAAAAATACTTCACTTTTATTTTCGCTACTGTTTGGTTCCAAGAAAAGATGCTAAATAAGTTGTAGAAACGATTTTTGAAAAAAAACTTTTAGGCAACAATTTTTGACAATAAGCTTTCAAGAAAGTTTGTTTTTAGCTTGATATTTAGCATTTTAGTCAGGATAAGTTAAATAGTAGCAAAAAATTAAATAGAATTTGGAATTATTTACAAAAATTATAGAATATCAAAAAAGGACAGTTTTAGAACGTTGTTGATTAAAAGTTGCCAAATAAAAGACTAACAAAGTACAAATTGTCCACTAAGTACAGATTCACCTTAGATGACGCCATTCTAAGAATGACAACAGCAGTTTCCGATATACCTAAGTTACCTAAGTGATCATTTTTAACATCAGAATTTGCTCACTGCTCAACGCTTTTACCTGAAGACAATTAAATTACAAAGCTCATATTTGTGAATTTGTTCTTTTTTCTTGTGCGTTTAAATTTTACAACAAAACAGTTAAGTAAATGTCAATCTGAATAACAGTCAAAAATTTTAGAAATTTTTTCAGGTTGAAAAATTGTTAAACGAAGTTGAAGTGGACATTAAATTACTCGTACCCTTCATTCGTTTTGTTAACTGTTTAGCAGCTTTTGTCTAGTTTTTGAATCTAACTACTTGAAAATTATTTGTTTTTAATCAGCTCTAAGAAGCAACTTTGAGCTAGAGTGATGTGCTTTTTAATGCGGTTGGCGATAGTTCTGCTGCCAAATATCGGGCAAATATGGTTGAAGTCTAAATGTAAATTTCCTTTTCTGATTTCTGTTCTGCTGATTGAAAAGCAGACTAGAAAATTTTTTTGTATCTTCTGCAATGTGCATTTTTATCAGCTGAATTTCTATGTACTTTGTACCTTAATTACAACTATTGCTTAGGTGTAAAAGAAAGTAAAAAAACTAACAAAATATGTGTGTCATATTCTTTAGAGTACGTTGCCAAAAACGAGAAAACAAAACTTTTTATAACCATTCTGTTTGTCAACGTAATTTAGCAGAAAATTTTGGTAGTGACAATAAATTATGTCAGAAAATATGATCCTTTCTTGTCTGAATACTACGACTTGTGAAATAAGATTAAAGAACGTTGTTTACAGAAACCAATTTTTCCCCCCTTCTTTAGCACTGATAATGATTGTTGTGTTTACATATGATATTTAATAAACACAGTTAGCAACTATTGGTTTTATCACTTCTTTTGTTGTCATTGTTTATTTTTTGTGAAAATGTTAAGTTGCACTATAGTTAAAATCAAAGTGAAAAAAGTGTTTAGTAAACAAATGCTATCAGTGTAGTAAACTGAAGAAAAATTTAAATACAAAACAAACAACAAATAAAATATCACTTTTGCTGCACCTAAGTACATACTTGTCACTTCTTTTCCGTTTTAGTTTTTGTTGAATATCTGTTCAAATTTGAAATTTTCAAGACAGTTTTTACCGCAGTTACTGTAAGTGATAAGAGTTAACAATAACGTCGGCTTAAGCGACTAATTTGGTTCTAATTATCAGACAAGAACATGGTGTTCTTCTGATAGTCTATTTAGCAAATATTCTGTTTGTAAATATCAATTAAAGCAATAGTTGTTTAACTTAAAGATTACAGTTTTTTTAATTATATGGTATTAGCTGTTTCTCGACGTACTCTAAAAGGCTTTTTTTTCTTCTGCTGCTTTTTTTTTTTTAAAGATCAAAATCATTGGTAACAACTATTCAAAATGTGACTGAAAAAAAAAAAACTGCGAATGTGTTTGTTCACTTTTACTTCAGCAATAAAAAATTAAGTGACAATATTTCACGGAACTTAATTACAATAAGAAACTTACAGTTTGTTAACTGCAAAGATTTCAAAAATTTAAATAAAAAAATTTTTTTTTGCTGACTTTTGCTTAGCTAGAAAAAAGATTTAGTAAATAAATCTATAAAGCTTTTGAAAATTGGTCAAATAGTTCAGAAATTTCAAATACTTCTACAATTACAGCTACAACTGAAGTAACATATAACATCATAAAAACCGAGTTTAAACAGCGCTAAACGTTGTTTTTTACAGATAAACTTAATAGAAAAAAATTTTTTTAATAATTTAATAGTTAAATTTTGTAAGTTTTAAAATTAATTCATGAAAATGATCAGTCCAATGATAAAACAACTGTCAGCTGTGAAATAAACAAAGAAAAAGCTAGCTGAGAAACATTTAGTCAATGTAAGTATTCAAAACTAATAATAATTTGACTGTACCGATAAACATAGGTTGCTAAAATAACCTGACATATATAGTTTTAAAAACGGCAACTTAAACAGATTATTTCAACCAAACGAACTTCTTTTGTTGTACAATACACTGCTAATAAAGTAGCGGTTAATTAATGCCAATTTTTATTTTACTATTTGAACATCTGAAGACAACAACAAAAATTTAAATTGCAAAGATTAGCAAAAACTTCAGTCAGAATATAGAACAGATAAAAAAAATTTTTGCTTGTCTACTTATGGCATAAATTGAAAACTGTCAAAATTATTTTAAAAAAATTTTTTTTCGTTATTGTTCTCAACTGTTAATAAGTTAACAAAAACCGACGAAACATATGTCCAAAATGTTTTTACCTTTTAGAGAGGTAACTGAAAGGTTTGAACAGTGTCGAAATAACGCTGTCAACAGCGGGCGCTACCGTCCCTTTAACTGTGATTGACATTAATGTCTGTGACGGGTTTTCTAAACTGTTTTTATACCATTAGTATATCTCAACAAGGAAATTTTTATATCAAAAGTTTAGATGATAACAATAATAAAAAATGTTGAACAAAGACTGTTAATGTTTTCATTAATAAACATCACTGTCACAGCAATCAAACATTGAATTTTGCAGCAATAAAAAAACTGTCATTTATCAGACACACTTTAATCATTCTTCAAAAAAATTTTTTACAGCTTGAATATACTTTGGTATACCGAGTTTGCACAACGACAAATTTGTTTGTCTTACAAAACTTATTCACCTTGTTGCTTTTCTAAAATATTTTACTGTCTTCATCGATTCAATTTTGTTGTTGTTATTTTTCATATTTCTGATAAATTAAATTTTTTGTCAACTATATAGATGTATATTGCCTATTAAATAGTTCAATTTTTATACTGTTTTAACAGTCTAAGCAAATATACAATTTTCAGGTGTCGTTTGACGGTTATAACTGTATCAAAATATGCAGTTTACAAGTAGAATCAAATAGAATCTTCTGCGAATATAGACAGTTAATTCATTATAATTTTTGAAAATAAAGGTGCATAACAGCAATTTTATCTTCTTGAAATTTATTCTGATTATATCTGGGTTATTGATACCAAAAAAAATTTTTTTGATTATCTACTTCCTCTTCAGCAATTTATTTATCACAAACACAACTGCAGTAACAGTCTAAGCACAAAATTACCTCTAAAAACATTCTATTTGGTAGACCAAATATTGAACTAATATCTATTTTTTGAATATTTTCTGTAAAATTCAAATGAGTTGACAGAATGCAAGATAAAACTAATGACGCTTTCTTTTTTAAACTTTTATGCCACTTTTATCAGTGCACTTAACTGTATATTATTTGCGTCATATTCAGCTTGTCGATCACAGGTAAAATTTATTTTACCAAACTTTATTCTATCGTTGTCAACTAACTTTTGATAACAGTCTAATAACAATTCTTTTGCTTCGTTCTGTAAAATTTTTCAGCTCTTCAAGTTCCCGAGTCTGACAGGACAGTAAGAGATAGGTGGAAAAGAGGCATCTTTAATTTTTTTCTTTGAAATAAGTTTGATTCTCCAATTATTGTTTTCAACCCTTAGCTTAATTTATCAGCTCGTCAACAAGCACGTGCACCTTTGCAAAGCAGAAGCGATAATTAAATAATGTTAAGAAGTCAGTAGGAAAAACTTAGAAAAAGATGAATATTTACATGTTACAGATAATAACTTCAACTAAGTTGTCAGGTTTTTGTTTTCCATTAAATATCTCAAACAAGCAAATAAGCTTATCGGTGTTCAAGAAGTGTTTAAAAAACTTCAAACGCTTATACGACGGTGCAAATTCAAACAAAAAAAGTTCTGCACTACATCACAGTTGATAAATGGAAGAAAAATGGGATGCCGGTACTCGGTAGCGTAGCGTCTTGTACCGTCGTCGCTTTACGTATGTACTACTATTGAGCCTTTCCAATGCCGAATATTCGTTGGAGATGCATGCAGCAAGTATTGCCCCAATAACAACAAGGCATATTAAAACACCTAACAGAAATAAATCTGAAACACAGCACTACTGACATTAGTTGTTTCAATATGATAATGTTTACTTTTAACATACTTCTTTTTTAATAAATTTTTGAGTGAAAAATTCGCAAAAAGGCAAAAAAACAAACATAAAACGATATAGCCAAAAAAGATTGCGGTGCAAAAAAGAAAAAATAAAAAAATTTTTTATCTAATCTATAATGTTGATTGAAATTTTGTCATTTTTTTCTTTATCAGTTTGCTTACTCAAACTTGTTCTAGACTGCTTTATTGTCTAGATTTTTTTTACAGTACAGTTTACTGCTAAGTAAACCTTTTTTTGATTCTGAAATAATTATTGCATTGACAGAGTTGACAGAGTAGCAAAAAAAAGTAAAAATGATACTGAAATTAATAGAAAATTTCATTTCTTGTCAGCAAAAAAAGCAATAATAACTTTGATAAACGAACTTTTTTGCGTTAACACACTTTTCTTTTTAGGTATTCTTGAAAGTGTCTGAAAAAAAAAAA
>UXUI01007542.1:25865-38000 GCA_900576705.1 Enterobius vermicularis | reverse complement strand
TTTTTTTTTTTTTTTTTTTTTTTTTTTTTTTTTGATTTAAACACTTTTTGAACATACTACCATTATTGCTTTCATCTGCAATAAAGGTCATTTTGCTACAGGTGCGAATAGGTTGCACAAAAAGAAATTCTAAAAATTTTGGCAATACCTCAAAATGTTCATGAAATGAAATGTTTTTCTGGAAAAGTAATTTATGATTAAGATTGATCAAGCAGTCTATACTAAAGAATGTAGAGAGCTTATCACTGTTATGGAGTTGGTAATGAGTAAGTTCTTTTCGTATCGCTTTAAAAGATTTTTCCTTTAAAAATTTAAAGTAAAGTGGCCAATGCTTTTTTCTTGCTTGTCTAAAAAATCTGTTTATGGGTAGTGCTGTATTATATTAATAATCCAAATTCTACAACGCTGATTTCGCTTCTCTTTAGGCCATAAAAAAACAAAATTACTTGCACTGATATTTTTCAGAAATAAGGATGCAAAGCCTCTGGAATTCATGAGAAATTTGTAAGCAGAGATTCGTAACATGTAAAGAAAATTAAGCAACAAACTCTCTTATAATTTAACAAAAAAAGAAAGGGTTGTTTAAATTTCAGAGATTTTATATAGCATACTTTTCTGAATTTTATACGAAATTGAGATGCAAATTACAGAAAATTCGCAGGATACTAAAAAAAGAGTTACTCAAAATTTGAAAGAGTTTTATAACCAGTTTTTCAAAATTGGATTGTTCACAACTATAAGCAAGTTTGCTGACTATTGTTGCGTATTCGCTACAACCATTACAACCAACAGACGAATGAGGCCACCAAACTGAAAGAGTGTCTCTTCTTTGGTGCTTGTTGACAAAAAAAAAAGTTGGAGACATTTAGCTAAGGCTTTCGCTGAAAGGGGAAGGAGGCGAATAAGGACGAGCAGTTTTCAGATGCAACAAGGGTCACTAAAGCTAAATCCAGTAGGGGAATTAATCTTTTATCACACAGTGGCTTATATCGCAGAAATTACAGAAGGTAAATTCTGCTCTGAATTTAACTATTGACCTAAACGATTTACCACCGCAAGCACTTCTCACTAGAAAGCCATATAATAAATAAATAAGTGAGAACTAAAACATTTAACGATTACTCAAGCTGGTAACTTTCACATAATTTGTCAAGTGATAGTTTGGTCATCAGAAAACCGAATGACCATTACTTTTGAAACAGCTGACTAACAAGATATGCAGCTCAAGATCACCAAAGGTTTTACATAAGTAGGTCCAAAAAGTAAGCTGAGTCATTCACGCCTTTACCGCTTTTTTTACATCGTCATTAATTTCAGTTCATTCCCCGTCTTCATGATGTAACTTTATAATCTCATTTTGCGATACTGTCTGTGCCAAATAGCTGTTGCTTGTATACAATTTTACGAGTAACGTCAGTTTAATCACTCTAGTTTGAGTTTAAGATTTGACACAGAAGTTCTGAAAACCCGACAAGTCTCATTTGGCACCCAAAATATTGCTCAGAAGTTATGCTGATCACAGAGTTTTTTTGGCTTTATTGAAGAAAAGAAATTAGGTCTGAAGAAGCGACCACGCAAGTACAGAGAAAGCAGTTATCTATCTGACTTTTTCTTTTACTCATGTTTCACACTCTTCCTAAAAAATCTATAGGCTTGGCAACTTGAGAATCACGCAAAAGTGCCAAATTTAAACAAATCAAAATATAAGCAGGGTTAAACTTCTTATGATATACTACAAATTTGTGTGACTGTATATTAGCTTTGTTACGCACTGTATAATTTATATCATTGACGTTTTGCTACTTCCCTTTCTAAAACTTCGTATCAAAATACAGCCAGGCAGCCAGTGTGCTGAGACCATCAATCTGCAAAAGTATTTTGAGCAGGATAAGCTGTAGTGTCCTCTGGGGTAACATTTGCCATTTCAAATTTTTATATTTTACTTGTTTTTCTTTTTTTTTTATCGAGACCATAAACGCTTTCAGAGGAACATTTCACGCCTTCAGCGTAACCTTTCAAACCCATCACTTCCATAAAAAATTTACTTAAAAAAGTATTTTATTTTTAGTTGTTTGTTCAAACAACGTAATTTGACTTTGTTGTTTTACAATGTTTTAAAAAGAATCGGCTTGAATCCCCCTCTCGCAGACAAACGAAGAAAAATAAACAAAGTTAAGTTTTCAAATTCTCAAACGAAAAAACTCGAGCAACTGCATATGTTACAAAGAAGTGTAAAAAAATCCGTACTTTAAGTCAATTTCTAACGATCATGTCAAGCACATTTTTACCCGAATAATTTATCACACACAGGCAGTGAGAAATACAATTGATTCTATATACCACATTAAATTTCTTTATAATCTTTTTCTATTGCACTGATATTATAGATATTTTTCGATAAGCATCCCAAACTTCATCGTCACTCGTCAAAGCCACCAAGCCCAAGAAAGTTTGCTAAAAAATGTTTTATTCATAGTTCTAAACAACATTACAAAGCCACAGTAAAAACAGTAGCTTCAAAAAAATGCTTACTTTCCGCATATTTTTTGCGTTGACCTTGACTTTGCTTTGAGAAAAATTTGCTATTGAATGAGGGCATTCAAGATAAGAATTGCGTTGGTTTCTTGTACTACACTTCCCATTTACTTTTTTTGTTTACTGAAGCCGATAACTTCTCTTGGAAATCATTTTACTACTACCATGTGACCATTCTTAGAAGCGAAATGCAAAGAATTTTGCTAAAAAAAACCATTAATTACGACTCCAAGAATAAAATGAAACTTTTGTTTATTGTTAACCAACTACACAGTTTACACTTTCAAAATATTTTTGGATATTCAAAACGAAAATGAAACAATTAATTAGTTCAAAGCGCATTAAAAAAATATGTAAAAGCAAAGCTGTAGGTGAGACATGGTAAACTTTCTCAAAGATGTCTTTCTCCCGAGATTACTTTTCGCATTCACGTCGGCAAACTGCTTCTACAGCGGCGATTTCACAACTTCGACGTGCCATTTTCCTGATGCCAACTGCGATGCTGTCTACCAGAAAAAAAAAAATATTATTTTCTATTTTCGACAGCTTAGAAATCACGTTATTTCTTTTTCGCCATTTTATCGAAAATCCACTACTATCACACAATATCTTTCTTCTGCACTTTTTCAGTACTCCATTGTGCTTTTCGCGTAAACACTACTTTTTGTAATAGAGTTTTTAAACAAACCAGACCAAATTCCGCTCTTGTAAAAAGATGAAATGCGCAAATTTCCATGTTGCAGGCACAAACTTCAGCAAGTGTATGGGTGAAAAGGAAATGTAGGAAAACCCTTACTTCAAGCAAAACTTTATACGCTGATGCAGGCCTCGTTTTTGGTCCAATAACCTGTCGCATATTCACATACAGACTTGCAAATGCATTTATATATCATATCAGATTTTTATAGTATCTTTGTTCATTGCAGTGAACTTACAAGCGTTTTTAGAGGAACATTTCACAACTTCAACGCAGCCTCTTAAAACCATCACATCCGTGGAAGCTCACTAAAAAATATTTTATTTGCAGTACTACATAATTACACAACTGCAGTAAAAACATTCGGTTTTAGATAATTCTTACATCCATACATCTTTTGCGTTGAAATCGGCCCCGCTTTCAGGAGCACATGTTATTGAAGGTGAATTTACAGTCAGAACTGCGTTTGTTCCCTGCATTACATTTTTGTGTTAATTTTATCTTTTTTATTAAGATCAGTAACATTTTTGAACAAACTTTTTTTCAACTATATATGACCTAGATCAGAAGCGGTATTTGAGAGATTTTGTTGAAAAAACTGTTGATAAGAAACTTCTGTTTTGTATTATCCAGCTATACAGTATCGCAGAAAAGCCTTTCTCCAACTTTTACAAATAGGTGTGAATAGTATTACTTTTAAGCTTACAGTATTGTTTCCAGTTGTTCAAAAAGGAAAAACTCTGAACTAACTGGTATTTCCTGACTTTTTTTGCCAATATAGTAATAAAAAGGTCGTTCTCTTGCAACGAGATTCTAACACAATTAATTTAACTAATATTAAACAACTTCAATCTTCTCTCAAAAAAAACGTGCTTTGAAAAAACTACAGTAAACATTGTAGTCCTCAATTAAGTTAAATGAACTACTTTTCGACTTACAAGCAACCACTAGTCTTAATTTGTAAATTAATGTCAGATTTTATATTAAAAAATCCACTGCAAGAAAAAAACCAGCTAATGTTCTGTTATTATTAATTTTTCTTTTACTTTTTTCTCAAATGTCGTGAATCGTAGTTTCTGAGTTTTTGATCCATGCAGAATAAGTGTAGCACTTAATTTGAGGCACTAAACAGCACAGTTTGTCTTCGTCCTGGTAAAAAAAAATTTACTATCGAAGTTGAGAAAGTGTAGTCTAATTACGTGTCAAGTTTTAAAATCTCTTTCCCTTTATTTCAGTAATATCAAAAAACTATTAGCGTTCCACCTAAATTTTTTCGACTTTTCAATACTTATAGCTTTACCTTGCAGTCTATACCACTTAGTTTACGATATTCTTGATACTTGCATTTCATGCGTAACTTTTGCTCCGTAAAATTTATTAAGCAGATTTGATGGTAATTGTAAGTAACTGTTGCCTTCTGCAAAAGTCAATAAGTGACAAATTTATTCTCACTTTTTGAAGCCAAATTTGATTTTATTTGAGTCGGCAGTAGAGAGAGGCATCTTATTTAGTCATTTTCACTAATTCATAAAATTTTATTGTATCTTAATGTTGATTGATTATTATATTTGGGTATAAATCTTTATCATTTTCTTTCTTCTTTTTTCATCAAATTGTTGGTGCTTACTTAAACATTTGCTTTCAGCTTTAGTAAGCTAGAAATTAATAAAAATCGTATATATCACAATTTGTTACATTAAGAATTTTCTTGAAGAAACAAAATAAGTTATAAAGATTTTTATTGTTTTTCTTAGCAGTGTTTTTTGACTAGCTTTTGACATTACCCTTAATTTTTAGCTGATCGACAACTATCTCTCACTCCCAGCTCTCTGTTCACGAACTGAACTTTATAAATGATAGCAACGTAAAAAATCAAACTAAGCTTTTTTCAGCAAACAATCTACAAACCTTTATGCATAAAATTACTGCTACAAAACAGTAGCCTTTCTCTCTACTGTCACGACTTGACCGCAAAAAGTCAGCACAGAATTTCCTAACAACGCTCGTAATTTTTATGCTTCTTTACTGCTACTGTTGAGAAAAAATAAAAAAGGTTCATTAAACTCTCTTTAACTATTTTAGTTATTTTGTAACTTCTCTTATAGAACTCTCTATAAAATACTGTGAGTTACATTCAAACACCTACTCTGCTTAGACTTAGTGCCAATTATCTCGTGTCTCAACACTTTAAAAGATAGAAATTTATTTTACTTTATAGAAAATGACGGGAATGACCAACCTCTCATTTTGTGAGTTACTTCACTGATATACACAATTTCAGATACGAAAAACCAATGATAACAGTCAAATAAGCGATGGTAGAGGAAACTTGCGAAACAACACTAATTCAACATAAAGACAAAGCGAAATTCTTCCTCCTTTTGGTGGGAAGCTACAAGAAACCCAACAGAACGAACAAAAGCCTGCACTCAAAAGAACATGTGTTTTGTTTGTCTGTTAGTTCGCACACAAAGAAGAGAAAGTTCCCAAAACGAGAACTAAAGGAAAGACCTAAACTTTGCTTAAATAGCCTTTTATTAGATGATGTGCGCTTACGCAGGTCCACCTTTTTTTGTATACTATACGAACGGCGTTCCGTGAAAGCCGTTTGCGTTTTACAAGAGACTTTTATAAGATTCTTCTGTTTTTTAAAATTTATTGTATGTTTTCTATTGTTTTTTTATAAACTTTGTAACATCTTTCTTTGTTTTGCAACAGCTACGTAAACTTTTGCCACTTGTAAAATGCACTTGTATAACGTTTAGTTTCAACACTTTTTCATACTTTTAAATAGCAGTTTCGCAGCAACATAAATTTTTGAAGTACTTTTTCAAAGAAATTAAGTTGATAACAAGAAGCGACAAAATTGACCAATTTATTTCACAAATTATTGATTCTCGAAAGTACAGCTACTCCCAACTATGCTGCTATTTCATTTGTAATCCAACCGGATATCACTAAAAATCGTCATCCATTAAATTAAAGCACTAAAAAGAACTCTGCAAGTTGCCGAACAAAGTATTGCTTTTAAGAGTTGTATTCAGAAGAAGCAAGTAAATAATCAAGCAAAAAAAATAATATGGGAACCTTAATTGGTAGCAAATATCGGCAAACGTTGGTCTTGAATTAGTCGATTTGCTCAAACATGAATTTATTAGATCACGAGCCTCTTCAGGCGACTTAGAAACGTCAATTGTGAGTCGGCTAAAATATGTTTCAGTTCTTCACCTTTTTTACAACATGAACGATGCAGTATTATCAAAGTAAAAACTTTAAAAGTTAGGCTATATTAAAGGCTAACTTAGTTTTGATCCCTTTAATAATTTCCGCCTCTTCCATGTTTTCATACGGAGTTTCTCTCGTTAGCAATTCCCAAAATAAGACCCCAAAACTCCAAGCATCTGACTGCAGTTCAATAAAAAATAAATTTATAATCGAAAAAAAAAGTTTCAATACAATAAAAAAGTACCAACAATAGACTGTTGCATTTATGCTTAACATAAGAAAGCACTTAACAAAGCTCAAAGTACCTTCTTAGTAAAACGACTTTTCTGACTTATCACTTCTGGAGCCGTATAGGTACCATTAACATTTGTGCGAAGCATGCCATAACCACACATTTTTACTTCATTATTTATGTTTATGAAGATGCTAAAACAAGAAAACAATAGCAAAAATATTTTGTTTTGGCACTAAAAAAAAAAGCAAAAAAAAAAGACTCGCCTGTCTGGTTTTATATCACGATGAATAATGTCATGCATATGTAAGTATTTCACTCCATCCGCAATTTGTCGTATCCATTCATTAATCTTTTCTGATACTAAGCTTTGGCAATCTTTCATAAGTTTTTTTAGCGTACCCCTTTCACAGGGCTCCATGATAATGCAATAATTCGGTTCTGTGGTAGAAATACCCCTGAAAATCCCGTGTTTATTGCAGATGAAAAAGCGGTAGGTCACAAACACTAAAAATAAATAGCTATCTTAGAACGTTACCGTTACAAACGAATTATTGTAGAATTCTTCAAATACTGGTTGAAAAAAAATAATATTGAAAAACTCCATTAAAATTAGGAAAAGAGCATACAGAAATTTTATTAAATTTGGATGACTGAGTTCCAACAAATGAAGAACCTCTGTCTCTTCTTTACTATGAACTTTTTTCACAAGAAATTTTTGATTTTTATAATTACTGGTATAGTAATCGCCGGTTTCATCAAATGGAGTCATATTTAAAAGTTCGTCATACGGAATCTCTCGTTTGCCTAAAATGCAACTTTCAGTCATCCTTGTTGAAGAAAAGTTATTTTTAGTACCTACATCTTTCAGAGTAGCAGAAGACATAAGGCACGTTTGAAATATAGATGAAGCTAGTCAATTTTAGGTTATAAGAGAGAAAAAAATTAGTTTTTTTCTATCGTCACGCACTATCGCTTATGAACAGAATTTTGGGCTTAGCGCGTCAGAAGTTCTTTTCAGAAAATGGTGAATCTGCGTCTGCAAAGCAACTAACCTATCAAAAGTCTCTCAATTTCTGGATCCTGTCCCTGTTTTGCATAATCCAGAGCAGTTTTCTAAAAAAAAAAGGAGGTGTAGATAAAGCTGATCTTATTTACACTATCTTAATGATAATCTTAAGAGGGAAAACAAGGTTTATTTTTTACGTTTTGAAACAATTTAACTAATGCCTTTTAAAGACAGTTTTGTGACTTTGCTCTGCTAATGATACCAGCAACAAATTTTTAAATCTATATCAAAACTAAATTTAATTTAAAGAATAAGTAGTTTTTATTAGTAATAATAGCAATAATGTCTTCTTTCGAAAAATCAGAATTTATAGAGAAAAGAAGGTTTTGAAAAACGCATACTTAAGCCACTTTATAAAAAAGGTTATTTGAGAAACAACGAACTGCTCGACAACAACAACAACAACAACAAAAAAAAAAAAACTTTTGGATGCATAATTTCAAGTTTATTAAGTGTTAAGTTGCGAGCTAAAAGCGATTTATAAATTTAGTAGAAACAATTTATTGTAAACTTTTTTTGTATTCATGATATTACTTTTTCTTTATCCATTTTGTTGGCGTCTGCACCTTTTTTTAATAGATATTTTACAACCTCAAGATGGCATCGAGACGATGCAACATGTAATGGTGTTTTCTAAAAAAAAAAAAAAAACAATTAGTATTTCTTCACTGCAGATGGAAAATCTTTTTATTCTTTTCCGCAACACTCGTCTAATATGAATTACAATTTTCAGAAGCATAAGAAAAGACAAACAAAATACATTTAAAAACAACAAAACATTTTTTAATGATTTATTTTTCAGTTACTTTTTCGGGTCAAATGCTGCAAAATAATGTTAAAAAGAATAGTCTTCAACCATTTTAAAACTACTCGATATAAATATTGTAAGCTTTACTTCAAAAAACTTAAACTAAAAAAGTTCCAAATTATTCGTGCAAAACATTACTTCGTCAAGATCCAGTGCTTCGAGACTGGCTTTATTTTCTATCAGGCATTTAACAACATCAATGTTTCCTTTTGAAGACGCGTTATGAAGTGGTGTTTTCTAAAATGAAGTTTTCTTCAATACGTCACCAGTTTATGCATTTCTAAACGTTTATGGTCTATGCTTTATCGCGGAAGCGTTACAACAGTCTTTCAGCATAAAAACGGTTTAAAAACTGGGTTCTCTAAGACTTTTCTAAAGTCAGTGTATGAACTGGGATATGTGGTGAATAATAAGTTGACTTCAAATATTCTATTAAATTCATAAAATTTTTTGATGACGATACACGTGGCGTATATGGTCAGCAAAAAGTTTTTCTTATCTTGGCTTAACTGAACTGTTAATTTTCATTATTTAATTGAGGTGAAAAGTCAGAGTAATAAAAACCAGCTTTGGACACATTATTAATGTAGAAAAAAACCCAAATAATTTTTTGAAGAAAGTTGGCCACTGAAAAATTTATTTACCAACTAAGGTTTTTGCTCTGGAGACATGAAAGCCAAAGCTTGAGTTTATTACTCTCACAATGATTTAGCTGCTCATTTTCTGCTACTTTTAGTGTTTATTACCGGTGTTTGGTAACTCTTTAGTTTGCAGATTGTTAAGATACAACTTAAAAACCGGTAACATTACATAATTTTAGGTACTCTGCTTAACGTCTCACCTGCTTTCTGATAACACAGTCTTACGACCAAATTTTCTGCGACATGTTTATGTGTAATAGTAAAATTAATACATAAGATAAAACAGATACTCTTTTTTAGGCATTTTAGTAGACGAGCATTATTTACGGCATTTAACCGTAGTTCCCAAGAAATAAAAGTTCAAGTACTGGTGCAGGCTTCAATATTCAAAACCAGACTTAACACCACAGATTTATGTGCAGCTGCAAATGTGTATGAGTTTTACTAGCACCCCTTCTCTTGAAAAAGTCGAAGCCACTCGCTGAACAAAATCATAAGTAACTTATAAGTTCTTCAAAGTACAGTCCTACTTTCCAGATATCTTCTGCTGAGACATTAGCACTTTTTGTCACCAAATATTCTACTACGTCGACAGAATCCTCTGATGACGCTATATGTAGTGGTGTTTGCTGAAAAAAGAAAATTTTTTCTTGTTTAACTCAAACGAGTCATTAATTTTTATTACTGAAAAAAATAAATTTTGAGAATTCCTTACTTAAGATTATAATTTCAGAACAGTGCATCACAAAAATAAAAATCAAGAACATTTAGAGCAGAAGAATTTGAAGAATCTGTACGCAGCAGTTAAAAAGAGTTTGACCTAAAAACACCTCCTTGAAAAGTGACGCTGTGTTGTTTATAGAAACAAGCAAATAACTTTTAATGGTTAAAAATTTTGTTAAAGAATTATTTTTATAAGTTGAAACTTAAACTGGAATAGTTTTAGAACCATAAATGGCTACATTTTCTTTCTAAGTAACTCAAAAAGTTTGATTGTAAAACTGTTGTCGCGGAACGTTTTTTTTAAATCAATAGATAATCAAACACTCTAGAAATAAATCGTTTATATTACGCGCAAATATAACTTTTTATGCAGCTTTAAAATTTACTACACTGACAGTTATACTAAGACAGTTAATTTTGCTGTAAATTTAATTGTAATATATCACAGTATTCTTTAAAGTGTACAATAAACATTCTGACATGTAAAGCAGATTCAACGTATTCTTTGATTTCTATTTATTGTCAAACTACTTACACATTTTTTGACACTAACTTTATAAACAACACTAATAACTTATAAGACAAGCCCAGTTTTTTTTTTTTTGGTTTCTTCAAAAAGGTGACTTTACGCAGCTTTATTTTAACATAGTCTTCTTCTGTACTGTATTGCATATAGCCAAGCAATCAAGTTTATTTGGCTTTGATCTTAACTTGAATAAACATTTTGTGAACAATAACTATTTCTTGTTTCTCACACTTTTTTCTTGCTATCGAACGCCAGATAGTTTGAGGTGTTCGTGCACCAAAAAAGTGAAAAAGTTTCTCAAAGAGTTATTGGTGGGTGAAAAATATTATGAATAATATCTGTATGCTGCACCCAGAATTCAGTCTTGTAGCTAGTTGTACAGTTGTAAACATTTAGCGTCATAAAATAAAAGTGTGAAAAAAAGAATTTTTTTGCCAAAGCTTTACCTTAACTTTATTGGCTTCATTCACATTAGCTCCGTTTTCAATTAATTCTTTGACTACATTGCTGTATCCTTTCGATGACGCCACAAATAACGGGGTTTTCTAAAAAAAAAAAAAAAATGTTTGAGTGAGTACAGATACGTAAACATCAGGTGTACTTGTTAACAGTGCTGTTCTCATAAAGAAAAAAAACTTAGTTGCCTCGAAAAATTAGATTTATAGTTTTTCCTGTCTAAGTCGTCGCCTTTATTTAACTATTAATTCAATCTTTCAAGATTTATAATATGCCGGCTTGAAGGAAGGCTAACATTAGAACACATTTGACTTCCTCAACTCTTAAAAATTTGGTTTGTTCATTCAAAACTTACTCCGTCCAAATTTTTTTCGTCGACCTCTGCCCCATAATCTATCAAGCATTTTACCACTTCAATCATACCTCTAGAAGCTGCGGAATATAATGGCGTTCTCTGAACAAACAAACTATTTTTTTTTAGATTTGTCCGTATCTTTCAGAATTCCTAATTTATTTATCAAACTAAGGAAGGATAACTGACTGCATTTATAGCAGAAATTTTTAACAATTGAAAAAAAAATAAATAAGGATATAAAAAAATAACGTATCTCATAAGAACTGTTGAGAAATAGCAGACGTTTTAAACAAAGGTGTTGATTTGTCAGTATTTAATTTTAACCTAAAGTTGAACCTATATCTGTGGCCAAAATAACAGCTCGCTCAATAAAGTACGTTTGTATTTTTTTTAAATTTTAAAAACGTACTGACGATGCAGAAATAGATCTGTTGTAAAGTTAAAATTTGATTAAGTCCTAGTGACATTTCAGTCAAAGTTTGACTTTGAAACAAACTAAAATACAAGCATTATTCCTTAGTATAAGTACATAAACAAGTTATTATATATGCAAATATAATTACTTTTTTTCAGTTTGGAAGAACAAAACCAATAGAAAAAAGCGAGAAAAAAGAGAAGAAAAAGAAAAGAAATGAAATAGGATAAAAGGTGTCTTAAAACAATTTAAAGTAAAATCATGCTATTGAAGTTTAGACGCTAGCATTGCAGGCACGTTAGTGATTGAAAGATGTTCTCAGAATCAGGAAAAGTGAAGCAGATTATACTACAAAAATTAAGCAAATATTTTTTAAAAGTGCGCTTCATAAATTTTCTTGCAAAACAGTTTTTGTGAAACAATACGAGATACACGAAGAGATTCAGCTTTGAC
>UXUI01007541.1:11048-31546 GCA_900576705.1 Enterobius vermicularis | reverse complement strand
GAAAAATGATCAACTGTTGCTACTAAACAGGCAAACCAAAATAAAGACTGATATGTTTAATAATTTGAAACGAAGTGAGTAACCTTATAAGAATCCAAAAGTTGGTAAACTTGAGATAATACAGACAAGACTAGATCCATAAACATTTTTAGTGGTACTTACCTTCATCAAGCGATCAACTGGTTGATTGAACTTTCGGAGAGGTTAGCTTCTATTGCAGTCAAGTATACCTATATCAAACTTCTCTTTTTCTGCTGAAAACTGATCATTGCTTTTTGTACAAAAAATTTTTGACTTTTTATATGTAGCTGTCGTATCCCTCACTTTTTCCTTATTTTGCTAAAATCTAATTGTCAAAAAAAAAATTTCTTTATCAAAATTACGCTTTTGATTTTGCACTGTAGGTTTTTCGAGTCACTGTCATCTGAGGTTTATTTGCTGTTCTTTCGATGGCACCCAGATTTTATTTTGAACAACCTTTACTGGGAATATCAGGTGATATTCTATATACATAAGCAGTACTAAGTTTTCTGCTTTATCCGACTTGTTTCAATGTTTTTTAGCATGTCTTACAAGCTTTTTTAAGTGTTTTAAGAATTGTAAAGTTATTGGCATACAGTTAGTGGTCCAGACCGATTTCCCGAAGATTTTTAAGACGGCTATAAATTTAAACAAAAAAGCACCTTAGCTGGCCAAAAGAGGTTGCTCGCAGATTACTACAAACTTAACAAAGCCCAATTCTTCTGCACAGTCCAGTAACTCAGAATTGCTCTACCTGCTTGAAGTTGTCATTTACAAGAATACTGTGCTAAATCGCAACACTTTTATTCGTATCCAAGAGCAGTTCGCAGCCTATAGAACTGCGTAAAAATTACAGTAGACTAACTCACCGCACCTGTTATACGGAAACCTTGAAGATCCATTTAAAAATGTGCATCAAATTGTTCCTTTCAAACTAGACATCTGTTACATTCAACTTTACGCCAGCTGACCACTTAAAAAATTATAATTCACTTTGCAAAAACTTAAATTCGTGTTTAATTAAATTTGATGATATTTATTTAAAAGTGTTGCAAACAGTAAACAGTAAAAGTAGTAGTTAAAATGAAAAATGCAGCAAATTATTATCAGGAAAAATCTAAAGAAACCGTAAAAAAAGTATTATTCGTCTCGCGCCTCTTCAAAAAGTACAAAAATTTGAATTGCCAAAACTAAAATGAAAGGTAAAAAACTACGAGATATCTTGATTTTTCATGCTGTCATTAGTGAACTTGATGGCAGCACACCCGGTATATAAATCTGACTGTGGACTGCTTGAATACAGTTGCCATGTACATAGTCTCAAAATCGAACAGACTCTCTTTTAAGAGGTTAGTCGTGGCCTTGAAAGCAGTGCTCAAAAAATGTCTTACTGACATCAGGCGTAGATATGAAGTTCTAGGAATGAACTTTGAGACAGATTTTCGTGAATTCACTGAAAACCTCGCCAAGAAAAATTGGAAGCGTGACTTTCCGAAAGGCTCTTTAGGAGTAGAAGGTCACTGCGATTACATTGGTTCATGTGCGACTGATAATTGATTCATTTGATATCACTGTTTTTAGGGTGTTAATCACGTTGATATCTATTTTTCACTAGGTGCTTCAGCAACCAATGCAACTTAAGGCCCAAGGCTGTTATACCTATTAGAGAGCTAAATTTTTTTCGGCAAAAGTTTAGATACAGTTCTTGGGAGTTTATGAGAGAGGCAAAAAATTTTTTAGTTTTGCCACATTCTTTCTTTATAGCGCAAAAAAATGTAGTTTATCTTTTATGAAACATATTGGCAAATCGATGATCTACAACAGAATTTTTCATCCTATCTCTAATACGTCTTTAAAAATTCAAATAACGTTTCAAAAAAGGTTTTTCTAATTAATCCTCAAAAAAAAAAGTTTAGCAAGTAATTTCAGTTTTTGTCTTTGGTTTTCGTTATGGTTTGATTAAATTACTGAAAGGGATCCTCCGTTCCATTAATCTTGTCACTGCGATAGCCTGCTAAAACAAAAGATGAGAAGTTTTTAGTTTTTCGTCATCATATTAGGTCTCTACTGGTTTTTTCTATTCTAAATTCTGGTAACTTTTTTTACACGTTAGGTCGTTTCTGAATACTCTGAAACTGGAAAACAGCAAGTTATTCGCTACACTCGTACGGCTTAAACCAGGTTAGTAATACCTCCTCTTAATGTTTGGTGCAGACTTTTCAGCTGTCTATTTAGAAAAGAATAGCAGAATCGGCAGAGGCATAAGCAGTTTCTGTTTTTCTGTTTAACAACTACCTCTGAATTTGAACTGGTGTGCTCCTGTGCTTCTTTCACTTACGATTTACTTTCATCGTAATAGTGACCAGCCGGTTTCTGCAGCATGCTCAGGCATGTATAGGTACGATGAAAATGAAGTTTATTTTTTGCTTCCTCCCCTGCAAATTAAACCGTTTTCTGCGATGATAGTTAGAAATGCGTAGATTACAATGAGGACTGTAATTTACCGTGTGAAACTTAATTAGCGTAGATAGACAGGCGTTCAAGTACAGAAAAGAACTAAATAAAGCCAAACTCGTTTAGAAGAGAACAGAACAAAGTTGATTCAACCTTTACCGGAGAAATACCTATATAGTAAATAGTCAGGTGGATTTTTTAACAACAGAAATTTTTAAAAAATATCTGAAACTTAATAGAAATATATCAAAAGACGTTGAGATACGCCTTGTATCATTATGATTTCAATACTTACAAAAAGACTGAATCAGACATTTATATAGTACCAGAAACATTAAGAAACACTAAAGTACTACTGAAAATCGTCATTAAATTGTACCTTAATACCTTAAGTTTTCTTACTAACATTGATTAAGATACGTGCGGTCAAGTGGTAGGTTAATTTTGCATAATCAATAAAACAAGATTACTTTTCTGTACAGCTTTGAAAAAGAAAGTCTGTGATTTGCAATCCTGAAGTCTCAGAGGTCAGCGGCTAAATGTAAAATTTAAATTAGCTTGAGTGGTATTACTTAAAAATCCTCTCCGTGTTAAAATTTTGTAATTAAAATGCAAAAAAGTCATCTTTTTTTAAAGATTTAAAGACACATAAGCAGCTTTAAGATGTTTTGGTATATATTTTCTGTTTTCTACTCTCCCATTTTTTGCATCATTAATTAATTGACTGGAACTGAAAATCTCTTTGATTTTTGCTGTATATTTCAACTTTAAAATCAGCAATTGTTGTTTCAGTAAACTATTTTTTCTAGCTTTTTCCTAAAACTTTTTACTTGAAATTCACGAAGGTAAAACTGAAACGTACAAACCAAAATTTGTATGCTTATCAGTTGCTGAGCATCGTGTTGTTTACAAAGACTGGCGAAGCCACTGTTGTACGTTGACTTGACAAAAAAAACAACATGCATTTTAATTAAGATTGTGACCAGTTAAACAAATAATAAATCACATTACTTTAGTCTAATTTCTAGTTTTGAGCAGTCATTCATATTAATTGCATATGGTTCGTGAAAGACGAATTTGATTACAGATTTTGATCTCCTGATCATCGGGCGATGAGAATCAGCACTTCTCCTGAGAGGGCCACTTCGCTCATACCAACGTCACTTGCACAGCCTCAATTTAGCGTTCGGTAACTTTTGCTTTGTATGTTGTTTCCTTGCTCATTTGAGCTCGATAAACAAAAAGTAGCTTTGGAAATACTGCCAATGAAACACTGGCTGAATAGAAAGACAGCGAAGAAGGATACAGATGTGTATACTGCAAATTTTTAGTGAATCTTTGACTATTCCAATCGTAAACCTCAGAATAAAAAGAGCAGAAAGAAAGTACTTAAAAAAAGCTATTGACATTTAATTTTAAAAAAAAAAAAGCACAATTTTCTTTTTCTACATTATAAAAGGTAATTAAAAACTAATTACCTTTAATGCATCAATTTTTTTGTTCTGAATTTACAAATTAATTTACATTTGATACTTTAGTCGAACAATTATACTAAAACAAATTGCAATCGTTGTTTGACAAGGGTATTTTGAATAAAGAAAAAAGTTTTTTAGCTGAGAATGTATATCTAAGATCAACTGTTTATTAACCGTACATCTTGCAATCAAAAGCACCTAGTGGATCAAGAATAAAGAACAATTACCGGTTTTTTAAGTTGTACAGAGTTATTGAGAACAATTGTGTTATTGTAAAAAATGATAATGTAGAATTCGTTTGAAACAAGCATTTTTTGTTTTTGAATTATATCAATCACATATTCAAACTATGCAGAATTCTTTAAAAACTTTCTTAAATCATTACAAGAAGTGAAAAAAAGATAAAGCACATACAGCGATGAATGATTCAGTGCTTTTTCAATTTTCAAACTTAAAAAACTTTTTGAAATACAGCAGCGAGTTTTGTTAGCGAGACTTTGGAAAACGATACCATTGTCATTAAGGCACTGCTGATTATCAGGCTAGTTTCAAGGAAAGGTTTAAACAGATTATTGTTGCATCTCAATAACAACCAATTAAGCTGTAAACGTTAAGATGTTCTGGCATTATAGAACAAAAACACTTAAATTGTAAAATATTTCAAATGACGATAGCACTTTAAAGGCTCTTTTTTTTAACAACAATTTAATTTTATAAAATTACATCTGCAACAGTCTTCAATTTTCTTTACTGTTGTGAGTAATAGTACTGTTTACTGCTAAAAAAGTAGCGGTATTCGACTTAGGTTTAAAGCTTTATAAAAATTTAGATAATTTTTTAAATATTTTTTTGTAAAAAGTAGAAGAAAAGCAAAGTATTTTCACAACTTTTTTTTGAGTAATTTTTGTCACTTTTACGGTGTTAACTGCCACATTTTTTCACTTTTTGTTTTTACAAAATGCCAAAGAGAACTTTGAGCAACAATCTAAGATACCTAATTTAGTTTGTAACCCAAACTGAAGTTTTAATCGGCTGTCTCTATACAACGATCATTTAAAAATTCTCAGTAATAAAATCTGAACTCTTGTGATTTGATTCAATCAAAAGTATCAAGTATCATATATAGAAAATCGTAATTTATTGAAGCTTTTATTAATTATTGTTAAAACAAAAAAAAAAAAAAAAAAGACAGTGACTCAAGTGTCGTTGTTGTCTACTAAAGCTGTTTGAAACTGTGTCTAAAAAAAGTAAAAAATTAATTATGTGATCTGAACAGATGGTCAACGATGCTGTTGCTGCTGTTGCTGGTCAGTGTTGTTGTTCTTTTTTTTCTCTTCAAATTAAGCAGAAAAACTGAGTTTTATTGATTATCAGAAGTAGCAATAACATAGTCTCATCTTCTATGAATAAAGATAATGATGACGATTTTGGTGATGATGATTATGCAGCAGCAACAGCAACGGTAACAGAAAAATTCAGTAAGAGTAGTTGTTGGCGTTCGTTGTTGAATTTTTGGATAACAGTTGACATATCGATGACAAATGGGTGTGAGCTAATTGTGCGCGAAAAAGTGAAGCAGTCTGACCTGACCATCGAAGATACTGCAAAAAATCTTTTATAGCGGCAACATACCTCAATAAAGCCTCGGCATTATTTGTATGTATCTGTACTGAGTGGATTATGTTTTGCCAGCAGCCGCAATCAACAACACCAATCATACAACGTTTGCTGCTACTTTACCTATCCTTCACTGCATATTTACTGTTAACAAGTTGCAGTTTTTCGGAAGCTAAAGCAATTGATTTACTTGATGCCAGCCAACTGGTCGAGCATTTTCCGAATTACTGCAATAATTCAGATCTGATTGAGAGTGCTGGTCTAATTCGATCAACTCTTGGACAATTCTTGGGCTTTGAATGCAGTGCTGAATTTTTTCACTGTCGTTGGCAAAGCGATGGTTTTCGTACCTACAAGAAACTTTGTCGACCAGGTTTTGTTGCTTTTTTTAATTAACGTAGTTTGCTGTAACTTTTCTCAAGTTCTTTTGAATTTTTATTGTTTTGTGCTTTTTTTTCTTTTTATGAAGCGTACACTTTCTGGTTCAAAAAATGTAAGAAACTCTGATTTTAATAAGTTGTTCACAGTGAATTGTTAAGTGCTTCGCGTTTTTTCTCTACAGCTGTCTAGCTGACTTGGCATTGCTGTTTTACTGAATTTTAGAAGCTAGAGAATAGTTGTCTTGTCCACACTGATAGCGACTACCGATAATTTTGTATGATTTGTTTGTAACTGATGATACTCAAAAAGAGACAATTCTTTGGTCCTATTACCTTTTTATCAAATACATACCGGTTAGCGAAAAGTAAGAGTGTCAACAAACTGCACAAAGTAAAAAAATTAACTATATTTGATTTTTGCAAAACAAAATTTTTTTTTTTTTGTATTGTTGAAAATCTTCCATTCTGCTATATAGAACGAAACCTATTGAAAAGCTTGTTTTCACAACGGTTTAACACCTATTGTTAGCTCTACTACATCACCCTACTAAATGACCACTAAAAATTTTGAAGCAGTTATCTTATTTACCGATGACTGGTACTTTTTATTAATAGTTTGCACATTGTAGCACGTCTCAATACAGATAGTCTTTCTTTTTCCTTTTATTTTTTGTTGTAACGAAAAACCGAATTTTTATAACAGTTAGCTGATCAATTAAAATTACACGAAATCAACAAAGCAACTTTTGTTCTACTCATTTTAGAAAGTTTTGTATAAAAACGCCTAAAACTTGACTGTAATCAACTGTGTTAAAGTCATCTTATAATTTATATACTTTTTGTTAAACTTTTTGTTTTAAAGTCAAACCAATAAAACTGTTCATTCGTTTAATGAGAACAATTATTTTAATGCATTTGAAATGTTGTTTCTCTATTCTTTCCGGTTTTCATTTTCTTTCTCCTCGTTCCTTTTCTATTCCACGTGTCTTTCTTCGCCAAAAAAAAATAGTTTGAATTTAATACTCTTCTGACTGTTTTTCACAGTTTTTCAAGACTTTAGTTTGTAAGAAATTGTTTTAGGTTTGGTTTACGATACACTAGGAACTCAAAACTGCAATTACGATTACAATGTAAAGGGTTGTGCAATGCGTTCCTTTGCTGGTAACTGCCTTATTAGCTTTAAAGTGATAATATCACTTTCGTTGCGCTTTAATTTCGACTATTTTGTTATAATACAGATAGGCAGAAGAGGTGAATAAAAGGTAGCCGCAAGAGTTTGTTTAGATATCTTTTTTTTTTTTTTTTTGTTGACCGCTAGTTGTCAACATCAGTCAAGTTTCGTAAGCATCTTTAGACAGTTATGCTGAATGGCGATGATGATGATGATGATGATGATGCTGAACGGTAAATTGACTGGTGAATTAAAATTTACTAAAAACGGAACACTGCCTACATAAAATGACGCATACAGTAAACGCTCGTTTGTTTTACATATTTTTCAGCTTAAATTACCCTATAATTACTACAAACCTCTCGAATGGTACAGGTCTTGCAGCTAAGAATCTGTCAAAACCGCATGACTTCTCATTTTCTATAGATCTCTTTGGTTTTTGAAGTAGTCATAACTGATAAACTTGGTCGAATTAATAGGTATACCTTTTTCACTCTGTAATTCCTAGAAATTAAGCTATAAAGCGTTACAGCGTTGAAGGATATGACTTTGAATCACAAACAGAAGCAGAAAAGCAATTTTACATAAACTGGTCAGTTTGATGTGTTGATGTATGTGTAAGAGAGTAAATATTTGGACAATTTTCTTTTAAATCACTCTTATTTCCCAAAGAAGTTATGAGTTCCATTTTTGACATTTTAAACGTTTTAATTAAACATTGTGCGATCACTTCTTTGTTTTACTACTTTTTTTTTTTTTAGTTTTCCGTTGGCAGTTATATAGAATTTAACGAATAGGTTTTAATAAAATTACAAAAGTATGTTGCTGAATTTGTAATTGTCATAGACGAGCGGTAGACAAACATTAGTCAGTTCAGTAATCAACCAATCAAAGTAGAACTTCTGTGTATCTCAGAAAGACCATCTATCGGGCCCTCTTAGTATCCATCACCAAACAAAAGACAAGCATCCTTCAATACAAAAAAAAAAACCAAATAATTTTTTTTTTCATTTTCCAGTTTTTAATATTAGAATAAAATCTTAGGGAGAAAATAAAATCAGCTTTTGTGTACTTAAGAAATTACAGTAATATAAAAATGTACTTTTTTTGTTTGCTAGAAATCAGTCAGTTTACCACAATGTATTTTTATTAACTTCATTCTTTTTATTCATGCTTACTAGATACTTCTTCAAAGTATTATGTTTTAAAATATATTATTAGAATTAAAAAGATTTAGAAGACCTGAGAGAAGTATGACACTCCTTGAAATTTTGTGCCAAACAGAGCTGGAGACAAGCGCCAGTAACAGCTGGGTGGGCATAATGCCTTCGTCTTAAACCGTTTTCTAATTTTTCACCAGCCAATTTTCAGAAGACTCTTGTACTGCAGAACAGTTCCTTTGCCCACTATCAGAAAAATGCGTTAATATGAGTCAAAGATGTGACGGTAAATATGACTGTGTACTTGAAGAAGATGAACAAAACTGCCGTAAGTTGATGAATTGCTGTCTACAGCAAACTGTGAATATGTTAAGCCTTCTCTTTCCTTGAAAAGAAGACACGACGAAACTATTTTAATATTTTAAACCTGAAAGAAAGGCTTTAAAAAACGCATTACAGCAATGTGCGAGCCTAATTACTTCCCCTGTGTTGCTTCTGAGCAGTGTATACCTATGAAACGACGATGTGATGGCTTTCCAGATTGCACGGATCGTACGGATGAAATGAATTGCAACGGTCCCTTTAAAATTTTCCTCACTTGCCATTGCAGTCGCCTTCCATTTCCTAGCTCAGTCTCAAGCTTTCGATAAAGATAAATGAAAATTTAGCGAGAAATTAAGGAAATTTCTTACTGCAGAAGAGAAAATATGAAAGACTATAAGAGAGGTTTTTTGGTCGTAACCTATAAGTGATACTAAGCATTAGATTAATTTTATTTCCTAGTTAACTGTCAATATAATCCCGTCATTATTTTTTAAGAAACTCTTTGATTATAATTCAATGTCCGTTTTAAACACAGAGGGAATTCTCATCCAAACTTTAGAATGTCCATCCGGTGGTTTCTACTGCAGAAAGTCAAAGCAGTGTATTGACGCATCTCAACGCTGCGATGGAGTCGTTCACTGCCTAACTGGGGATGACGAAGCTCTGTGTAAAATGTCAAAAGAACAAGAATTTTTATGTGAAGATCGTAATCAAAAGATTCCAATGTTTCAACTGTGTGACGGCATCGAACAGTGCCCCGACAAATCAGATGAAGCCTACTGCGCCAGAACCATCGATTATCCATTGTAAGTTCTTCCTAAAAGTTCCCATTCCTCTTGAGCAGTGAAGGTGTGTCTTATAATCAATTAACGTGGCTGTAACCATAAAATTTCAATCATAAAAAAACTACACAATTTCTTCGCTAATCCGTCATTTTGAACTTTAGCACAATTAAGGTCCATATTAATCAATACTAACAATACACTTCAACCAGCTCTGTGAAAATCATTTTCTTCATATGAAAGGATTAGTGACAATTACTTGCTCATTTAACTAATGAACAAATATGTGAAAATCTTCCAATATTTAACTGTCTTTTAAACAACGCGAACGTTCACACAAGTTTTAGAAGTTTCTCGCATAGAATGGCGTCAATTTCTCGAAATTCGCCATTTGACTACAAAGATTCCACGGACATTACCAAAAAAGATGGAAAGGAAACAACGGAAGTGAAAAGTGCAACAACAGAAGTACCAGTTTTTGAAACGGAAGTGACAACCGTAAAGGCAACTACTTTGGTAAGGCAAACTACAAGCGTCAGACCGTCCATAAACCCTGTATCATCGCTTATCAGCAGGATAACAGAAACTCGTTATCCTCATAATCCACGAACTACAACAGTTACAGAACTACCGATTACTTATAGCGAAGAATTTGTTACTGAAGAACAGGAACCAACACAAATCGAAAGCAACTATGAGGACGAAGTAGCAACAATTACCTCACCAAGTAAGCAAAGTTCAGCATGGTTATTGTTCCCCCTTTAGCAGATGACACGTTTTATTACACCGTATTCTGTACCAGTGTTATATATCGTTACAAGCGACAAGCTAATTTCTTAGGAAATGAGCTCGTTAATGAGTCATCTGTAAAAAAACACATTTGTTTTTTCTAATGAACTAAGATTTGCTTGGTCAAAACGCAAACACATAATTGTTGTTTCTGAGGGGCAAGCTCAAATTGGTAGTTAACGAGAGATTAACGCGGCAGAAAAAATTTGGAAAATCTAATTCATTTTTATTAAAATTCTCTTACAAAATGGTGAAAATTACCAAAAAAAGTTACGTTCCTCTTACTTCTCTTTTGTAAAAGTCTTTAGAACATTTTGGCTGATTACACGTTCTGACTTACAGCAAACCAATACATTTAGAGCATTCAAAATTTAATCTTGCCTTGTATTAGCTTATTAGCTAGTCAGCCGACTAATTTTTCAGGCCCTACCCAAACACAGGAAGAAACATATTCTTATGAAATGACATCGCCAAACATCATGTTCCCACAAGTAGCAATCCACAATCCTAAAAAGCTGCTAACACTCTCAGAAGCAAAAACACAGTCCATAAAAACCAGACCATCGCAGCCTGTTACTCCTAAAATCAAACCAACACCACGTATAGAGGTCCCACATTCTGCCGATCAGTTTCCTTTTCTGCAAAAACCTCATCAAAAAATAGCAGCATTGTCTGGATCAACCCAGATTATCGACCTAACATCAAACCAGCCAAATGAAAATCCTTTCGCTAGCAGGCGTACAGCATCTACTAAGAAACAAAAAAAACTACCAGTAGAAGAAATAACAGTTCCCTTACGTACTCGAACTACTGCGCCAGAGCCAACAAGCCACTACCAACCAAGGTCCAAAAATGCAAAGCATGTCAGTTTAACGACTTCATCACGAAGGTCTCCGTCATCCAAAACACCAATTCAAGCTCGCCTTTCAACGACAAAACGGCCGAAGAATCCCAGCCACGAAAAAACAGTGGAAGCCTCTGAAGCAGCGATACTTGAACGGATTGGTGCACATTTCAAAAATGACAAAGAAGGACGAACTTTGTCTCCAAAGTAATAACCTAATGCGTTTAATGTCAAATTAACGGTTACTGCAATTGAACGTACCTCTCCTAAAAAGTAATTTAGTTTGGCATTATACACCTTCCTTACTTCTACCTGGGGTTTCCAATGCCGTCTGATCCATCTGCTAAAGTCTCAAACTTATCTATTCAATTGTTGCTAACTTTCTAGCAGTCTACCGCTAAAAATTCACTCTAATCCTTACGGGAGTCTAGAAAAACCTGGTGTAATCGATAGCGTTTGCGTTTTTTAGCCGTAATCCCAGGGACCTGAGAGGTTCAAACCCATCCTTATGCAATCCCTACCCATAGTTCTCTCATTTATTGATCATTTTTTGGTTTGCTCAAATACACTGACTAAATCAAAACGCTTTAGCTGTGTACAATAAAATTACTGATCCACTGTAAAAGGTGATTATGAGAGCTGAGAAATACTTTATCTGTCCCATTAATCGTTTTATATTGCCTTTTTCAAGACCGCTGTGTGGAAATAACTAATGGTTATGAAACTGCTTCAAACACAGATCTTACGATTTTTTCTGGAAAGAAATTTTTGTTCAATTTTTGCTGGAAACTTTGTATTATGAAGGCAACGGAACTAAAAAACAGTACTAAAGTAGCAGGTCCCCCCAAGAAAACAAAGGTTAAGGTGTAAAGGTGGGCGAATTCAACGACACACAATTACAAAACGCAATCACTATTCGTTACATCACGTTCATCACACCTCTACCATCAAAGCAGCTTTGAAATATCACAAGAATTGAAAGGAAATTTTGCCATTAGACAAACGGAAAGCTAGCAATAAGCTCGTAGACAAGCTTAAAACTAATGCAGACGAGTCAGGAGGGTCAAGAGCCCTGTAGAGGAAAAAAGAAGGCATTTTAATAGCAAAAAAGGGTAAGTTCAGGAACGGGTACGCAGAACTGCAATAGAAGCCAAAATCTCTTGAACGATGAAATTATCAAGGACCATTGGATATCACTAATAACTTGATAGAAATTAGCGCCTTCGTCACGCAGCCATAATGCTTCTACGGCGTGTTACAACAAATAATTGTTATAGGGATCTGCTGGAAAAAATTGAAATGCTTTTAAATGAAGAAGCGTTAAGACGTAACAAGTTCGAGAGAGAGGACTCAGAACCACGCGGGAGTGACGTTTCTACAGAAACTCGTTATCCAACTAGCTCAAGAAGAGAAACCCATAAGTTAGGATTCTCATTGCCATACCACCTGCATACTGTTCATAACGGAAATATTTCTCTTTCAGAAACTCATATTACACGGCTACAAAACGGCCAACTACCAAGTGGCGTCCTTCGCTTTCTAGCAGCCCAGTTCGCACTTTTACATCTCGTATTGTACGACCTACTACGAGAATACCAATTATGACCTATGAAGATGTCCAAATGCGACATTCCGGTACGATAAAAATTTCCTAAAATGCTGTAGCACCTATGTATTTGACAAATAATTATTGGGGAAGTCCGCTGGATATTAATTAATAAATAAATCGGACTCATTTCAAATACCATTCACGCAGAAATTTTCAGATGCATTAGATACAGTACGTCAGTACGACACTGAGACTCAAAACACACAGTCATTTTCAAGGAGCGGTGGACGTAAATTCACAATGATCAACAAACACCCATCGGCTGCCAATTCCGCATCTCGATCCACAACAAAATTATCGGAAACAAAATGTAGTTTGCAAACTCCAATAAATATACCTAAAGACGTTATTTTTAGCTACCATAACTATTGTAGCAAAAAGCCACTAGTCCACAAATATATTTAAAAAAATTAAAAAATTTAAACCACAAAAAAATTCATCGTACTAACACAGCGATATTTTGCAACCATCTATGTGTCGATGATTTACTTTATAGCACAGGAGAAAGTGAAAACAAAACACGACGAATGGACAAAGAACACGAAAGTTTACGATGTATCTACATTTCTTATGGAAGCCCTTCGCAGCTCAGCGATACCGACAACACCGATCCCTCTGGTCACCCCAAAAAGTATGCCATACCTAGTTGCGAAAATTATTTGTAAATTAATCAATTTAATTTTCAAAACCACATCTCTTCAAAATAACAAGATACAAAAACTTTTTCAAAGTCATTCTAGAGTTTTACACTCATCCGGAAACTGATGCAACACAAAGAACAAGAAATCCCCTAACCGCTCAGGCAATGCCGCCATCAAAAACCACTGTTGCAGTTTTGTTGTCAAACATCCTTGACGGAGATGACCAGTATACATCATACGACAAACTATGACCTCAGTACTTCTCAGCTTCAGTTAAGGCTGTTTTTCAGCAGTCAGCAAAGTGCATGTAAGCAATTAATAATTTACTTGTAAAAAAAATTCACACTCCGCACTATCCAGTTCAAAAACAAAGTCTCTAAACTAAAGCCAGCGTTCCTCTGTTATTTTATTTCCCAACCGTCTCTCGCCAGCTTTAAACTGTTTGATTACTGAAAATACAGAGTGACAGAAGAGCATAAAATAATTAGTTGTCGTTTGTTTCAAAAGTAAAACTACCCCTGTCTAGTATCTTCCCTATTGTTTCCCTACAGTCTTTTTCCTTCTCCTCATGCATCAGTTAGACTCCAAACTTCTCCCCAACCGTAATCTCAGCAAACACTTCACCTTCTCAATACCTATTAAAACAGGCTGTGCATATTGTTGTGAACCGTTGTGGGCCACTACAGCTCTTCATGTTGAGAACTATGTGTACCACTCATTAATAAAACTAATGACAAGAAAAGAATAACCGAAAAAATGCAACATTTATAGCATTTCCAATGATTCTGCAGAACTCAACACGACTTAAACAGATGCGCCACTAAACGGAAATTATTAACACAAAAACTTGATGTTTTAATACATTTATCAGATATTAGTACAGTAAATTTATCAGCAATGAATAGCTGCATGTCAAGTAAATTCTTCCAACCCTTCAAAACCTTAAATATACAACTGTTGGTTGAAAAATATTCACTTGTCACGCGACATTTAATTAAGAAACCAAAAGACTTTCTCTAGAACGTGAAAAAGAAATACACCTGAAAAGAAAAAAATGAGGAGTCTATTGAACTAAAACAAGTACAAGTTAGGCAGTAAACAACACATAACTTAGCGGCTTAAAAGTTTGAACATAATCAACGTATTAACAACAACCAAATACAGATTCAATGAGACAAAGAATTTTTGATAAACAAGAAGGTAACGCAGAATGAAGTGAAACTAACACGAGATTCCGTCAAATAAAGTTCTTCGTTCTAAACACGTTGTAGAGTTCATCCACAAGTGTTTCGTGTCTAAAGGAAACCCGAATATCCGGCACATTGGTCCTAGAAACATCGTTACCAAGAACACCCTCTTCTTTGTAATTTGGACCAAGCCAATGAATCTTTACCTAAAATTCGACCAAGATTACATGCCTACTGAATTTGTTGTAATAATTCTCACAACCTTCAATGATAAAAGCCCTATTCAAACTTTTTTTTTGAATAATGCAAGTGTCGTATTGAAGATATTAAAAAGTTACAAATAAATTGTTAAACACACTCTTATCTCTTTTTTTGAGTATTGTATATTTATGTAATACTCTGCTGTACAATGCAGTGAAATTTTTTATACATTTGAGTAGTGAATCTACTCAAAAAGTGCTGGAAGTGCTTTTCATATTCTTGTATAAACACTAGAATTCCTTTTAATATTCCTTTTCATTAGTTCGGAGCCTATTTGTCATTGGGAGATGAGATTTAGTCTGAAAATGTCTTTTTCATGCCGACCTCCCCAATAAGCCTCTCAGCCTCAAATTAATGCACAATTGTAAAATTGACAGCAGAACAATATACAATGTCACGATGAAATACTGTTTACTAATCGTTGCACTACAGATGAGTCTTGAAAAATATTCTTGATAACCTTATCCTCAAATCCACTCTGCAAAACACTGTTACGGGCTAGTTCACACATATCACAACTACTGAGTTTCCAAACTTGAGCAGCAATGCTGTATTCCTCCATCAAAGCTTCCTAAAAAAGTGCAGGAAACGCCGTGACACAAAGATGTGTTATTTACAGTCATAGAATGTAATACAATTTTGACTGCTTTATAAAAATGTTAAACTCACCTTAGTGAAATGAAATTGTAGGGGATCATCAGTCGACAATGAAACATTTAGCCCCTTCATGTGATAATCAGGAAGAGGATTTCGATGATAACTGATAAAAAGAGAATTATTGCTCAAAGGTGACATCGCAATGCCAATTTGAGCCAAGTAGAATAAATACTGAAGAACAGGAACCTAAAACTTAGAAAAGGCTTATACTGTACAAGCTAGAGAATGATTTCAGCAACTCGTACGAGTTGCAAGAAAAGAGACATCTTTCTATAACTGAAAAATAATGGTTTGAAGAAACTACGACACAAATTTTTAAATTCGAGTAATTTTTAAAGTCTTTAGATTTTTGATCATTACCGCATTAACTGTCCAAGAATTTCAACAACTCTAAATTTAAACCACTAAATCTTCAAAAAAAATTGAAACCAAAAGGTATGACAGTGATTGTTAGAACCCACATAAATTCACCGTATTGCACAATCCTCGCCCTTTAACCCAAAGAGACCAAGCTTTACATCTACTTTACAGTAAGGTGAGAAAATTTGAGTTACTTCGTGAGAAAATTTGGCAAATTAAAAGCTAACAACAGCTTTACCATCGCTACTGAAACCCTAGCACACTTGGAACATCTCTCAACAGACAAGGATTTGAAAAACAAAATTATCAAAAGAAGCTCATCTACTTAGTTTTTACACAGCAATTCATGGCAAATTCAGTGCAAAGCACCTGGAAATATTAATACCCATAAGTTCATTAAAAATTTTGACACTTACAACCAACAAATATTTTTAAAAACTAATGGGTTTTATGTACATGACTTCTCTGGAGCTTTATAAACAATATAATAAAAAGCAGAATAGCTTGTCAATCCAAGACAATATTTTTATTAAACTCACTTAATAGCAACTTATTGAAAGTTACATTAAAACAAAGACGGCAGATGACAGACAAACCTTTCGCAACATAAGCCCGTGAGCAATACTTTCTGAGGTTAGATAACCAGCAACAAGATGGTTTACATGACCTGCCTCACCGCAATGAGGTCGCAGCGAAAAAGTGTTCAAGCCGCGTCGCCTGAAGTGTGTAAACAGCGTCAATAATGACCAAAATAAATGTAAGTACGTAAAGTATAAGAAACAAACTCTATAAGAAGTTCCTTTAAAACTATCAGCATACCGTCTAAATGCATTTAATACAACCAAGTTTGCATACATATAGAAAAGGTAATAGCTGTAAGAGGGATTTTCGGCATCTCGATATTTATCAGGGTCTGGTGTTGTTCTGTCAAACTGGAATTTATGTAATATAATTAAAATAACAGTAACGTCAATCGTAACAAATAAAAACGCAAAATTTAAAAAAATAGTGAAACATTCTAAGTTTTATCACAAAACTATTATGAATACGGACCTGGATGTATTCGGGCTTGCTTTCATCATCCACGGAATCTATACCAGTGACAAAAGCAAGAAAACGATGAAGGTGAGGATGCGACTGAGGATCGTTTGTGACTTCGAACAACGGAGTGAAGAAATTATTTAGCATTTCGTCAAAACTTTTCAACATATCGCGAGCATAATAAATATCACTAAAAGACAAGACATTCAGCCTCAAAAAAAAAAACTAAAAAAAATTTTGAAAAAGTACAAAATCCTCACTAAAGTCTCGGAAACTGTACAAGCCACCGGACATTCGTTGAATAAACATCGTGGTCAATAGCCCATTTAGCTAGATTGTCCCATTCATCCTTACTTCTGCCGTAAACTGAGAGCCTCAGTTCGGCGTGCTGATATTTACTATCTTCCAAATCCGATAAAACTTCCTTAACAAGCGCTTCGAACAAAAAACACTCTTGTTTATAAAAAGAATCATCAAAGAAAACTTTCTCAAATCAAAAAAATTAAAGCTTAGAAGAGGATTAAAAAATAGAGTAACAAAATACTGAACTATACTGAACTCATTCAAACACAAATTACCTTCAAAACTTCAGCAAAGTACTTGCCACCAACGCCGTTGTCCGTTTTAATAAAAATTTCTCGCAATGTGCTTTCTCCAACAGGATTGTATTTTGAATTGAACTTATCAAACCGATGAAAAGTGTTTCGATCTGCATGTACATCTAGCATATCTACAGAAAGGTCGTAAGCGTCAATACCCAAGTCATCAAACACCTGCTGAAGCGTAATCGGACAGCCAGCCTAAAATTTTTCCCTTCCCATACAAGACGGAAGATATTTTTAAAACAGTTCTCAAAACAAAATTGTTTCCGATGTGAATGATAGGTAAGGAACTTATTTAACATCTGATATATAGAAATATTTCCAATAGAAAAAGTTGTGACATTGCATATTTAACATATGCTTCTCGAAAAACTCATATTTAACTTAGTCCAAACGAAATTGAGAAGTATTAACTCAACAAAGAAAAAAAATATCATTTAAAAATAAAAACAAAGTTGATTACTTTGAATACACGTTCTTCCCAAAGCCTCTTACGTTTTAAACCCAACTTAGCTCAGAAAAACGTTTTTAATACTCAATAAAACAAATCCCCCCCCCCCCCCGTCCTTCTGCTAGAAAAAACAAAAAAGTGAAGTAACCTTCTCAAAAACTACTGTATCTTTCTCAGTCTTCATCTTTTTTTTGATAAATCGTAACAGGTGCTTTTGATTCATAGAACTGGCAGCATGAATGTGAGTATCGACCTGAAAAAAATTCGTTGACCAAGCCACCATTCTTCTTTAAATTTCGTCCTTCATGTATAGCATGAAAAAGTTTAAAATTTTACAGTTGCCTAAAACAAAGATAGCATTCAATATTTCCGCACATTTTGTCCCATGACGACATAACAAAAACTGCTTACTTTTCTAATGTTATAGAAATCCCTATGTGGAACTTCTTTCTGTTCATGTAATTCAAGCAGTTCATTTAGCAGCGTATGCATTTGGAATTTATTTAAGAGGAAACTCAGTCTACGAAAGCAGAAACTTTTCCTGAAAGAAATATAGCTCATAAAAACTCCTAGCAAAAAAACGCTCTAATTTAGCTATCAAAACCTTAGTCAAACAAATAACAAATCCAACGAAAACAAAAATTTTTTGGAAACTTGCAGCGGCCCATCAGCAATCATGGCAGTAAGTCGATCAGTGTCTTTCAAAAATTTCTCTTTTGAAACATAAAAAGGTTTGAACTCGTCCGAAACACAACCGTCCGTGTCACATATTAAAACCTAGGAAAAAAAACACGGGACAAAATAAGCAGCACAGATGAAAAGATCGTTATTAAGGTACAAGAGAGTATTAGGGTAAAGAATAACACACCACGCCGCTTTTCCTACATAATTTGTAGATTACGTCATATTTTGGAAGCGGAATATTGAGTTCCCAGTGATCTTCTGGTGGTTCTGGAGGGTTAAATGAAGTTTGAGACGCTAAAAAAAAAAATGGCACGGCAAGCAGTGGACAAGTGTTGGCTTTATGCATGCATGCTTTAGACAAATGCAGTTCGAAAACTGAAGACTGAAACTGCTGCATGAATTGTTAGTGAGTATTTGATAGAATTTTTAAAAATTAAGTGAGAAATCACCTCTACTATCACAAAAGTTAAAACAATTGATAAAGGCTTGTTGTAACTCAAAAATATTAGTAAAAAACAAACTATTACAAGAGAAGAAAACGCAGTAAGTACTTTTACCCTTAAAAATTAAATAAATAAAGTAGAGCATTCCATATTCTGATAAAGTAAGGAAAATTCACTTTTGAGAGGTTCAAAAAAATTAAATGTAAGTTGACACAATTCCTAAAATGGAATAGCTTAACAGCAACAGAGAAAGGAGTAACAACTTTTACATGCGATTAGTTTCTATGCCCAACTTGCTGCTTAGGTTTTGAAAAAACACTTCATTATACCCTTTCTTTTATTTCTTGCTGTGCTCTCGGGTGCCATTATTTCGAAAATGACGGGCCGAATATCTTAAACCATTAAGAAACAGTCAAATAAACTCAGTTTTTTCTCCAAAATAAAAAAAGACAGCGCCAAAAAAAAGAAACACTGTTTACTTAGCGACTAACTTTAAGAATATTAAATCACCAACAACCAACACAAAAAGTGACAACAGTTTGATTGAATCACCAAAAAAAGGTGCAATACCTTTGAAGTGCAAAACAGAATGTGGGAAAATTCTTAAAACATACATAGTAAACGATCTGAATTCCATTGCCATTTCAGCATGAGCCAGATTACTTAGGAGTTGCGAAATAAGAAGATTATCTCTTAGCTTTATACAAGAATAATAAAACCAAAAAGCCTCAACACGAATAAATATTTTAAGAAAAGTGAAGTACTCTAAGCTAGTTTTAAAAATCAGTTGTCGCTTCAAAGTGACCTACTCGTTTCTGTGTTTTTCCGTCGACTCTTTGGAAGATTTTCAGGATAATGATTTGAAATAAAATGGCTCGTAGTTGAAGGAAAATTACTCCCTATAAGATCCATGTACTCCTTCCTCAAAGTCAAGGCTTCTATAATTTCTTTTGCAGCAAACTTTAGGTCTTCCAAAGGCACCTGGAAACAAAAAACTGATACATGTTTCTTTCAGCATATTACTACTTAATTCCCTAATTCTCATCAAAACATTATACAAAGACTTGCCATTTTTTTGATCTGCTTAGTTGCAGTGCCGCAGCAGAGCTAAAATCTTACTCTGATTTCAAAGTGAACCACCACTCTGAGCAAACTTATTATTTAAGCAAAATAAATTGAGAAGCAAATAGGGTGGTCACTCAAAGAAGACAAAATAAGAACCGACCCCAGAAAGTTCTTCACCAGTAAGGGCCATTCTTTGATAGTTAACATCAAGAGCGTCTCTAAAAGTGAACAGGTCGACGTGTTGCGGCGTTTTATTTCCAGATAATAATCCCTCGATTGTTTCCGCAATCGAAAGTGGTGAAGAATTTAGGAAATCCGAGTCCATCTGAATCGATTCCATTCTCGCCCTTAAAACAAATTCAGTCATGGACCTAACCGTTATTCAGTTCCATGCAAAACTATCACATTCTGGCACCCGTGCATCCTCAAAATATGCAATACATGCGAAGAACACTGTACAGATGGAACAGTTGAAAACAA